>VDFB02340999.1:0-34928 GCA_007258455.2 Sequoia sempervirens
GGACTTAATTGTGCCTTAATTTAGTGTTGTAAAGTGTACCGTTGTACACTTTCACACTTATTTAGGGCTCCCTTTATTGATTGAGCTTAATTTTACCTTAATTGGCCCTTTAACTCATTTACCAAGCCTATTTAATTACATTTTTTGAAGAGGAAACTTGACATTCATTAATGCCTAAACATAACACTTTACAATGAGAAAAGTGTGTCCTAGGTTTATGGACCTAGGACCCATTCGCCCATGGGTGAATGGGTCCTTCCTAGATCTTAGTACCTAAATTTAAATTATGTTTTTGGCAATATTTTAACATATTTAAATTTTTAATTCAATGTCGACTTATGATATTTTAATTTTTGGAAATTAAGGATGCACACCTGTAAATATAAGGTTATTTCTCTATGTTTCACCTAAGATTTTCAAGGGAGAAACTTCATATGATTTTCAAAAGTATTTCACAAGTGATCGAAGGAATTCAAGAGAAGATTTATCATAGTTTTATCGTAGCATTCAAGATCCAATTATCATGTCAAAGTCTTCTTCCATCATGCATGTTTTTGGAGCTATTATTGTGATGTAGGTCTCATGATCAAATCAAGTATTCAAAGCACTATTTCAAGCAAGATTCAAAGTTCAAGATCCACATCCATTGAAGCCATTTCATGCAAGTTACAGATTTACATCCCAAGCTTTATTCAAGGGTTTGTTGAGTGGTAACATAACTTTGTTCATTTTTCATTCCCTCTTTCATGTTTCATTTTATTTCAAGGTTTGATTACCAAAATGGGGTTTGACCAAGAAAAATCCCCATTCACCAAAAATAAACAATTTTTCCCTCCTGTGATGTGTTTGCAGATGTAGGTGGAAGAAAGATTGAAGCTCTCTTGAAGAGAAAATTTGAAGAAGTTGACAAAGTTGTAAAAGTTGTCTTAAAAGTTGTCATCTCACTGAAACTCATCTATAGAATTTATTTTTGACATTTTGACACTGCCACTTGGAAAAATTGGAAGATTCAAATCTATATTAGAGGCTCCCAAAAATTTTAGAATATCCCTAATAGAATGAGTCACAGTTAGCCTTTGAAAACTCACTTTTGGTGACTGGTAAACACAGTTATTCCCTTCTTAGATCTGCAATTTAACTTTTGGTTCTACTTATTTTGAGTTTAATATTGTTGTTTCAAGTTTAATTTGGCATAATTGGGTTAATTTACTATTTTTAGTTTTTCTCCCAATAGTGCCTGGTGAACCTGACCCCCATCCCTCAAGCATAAGGAAATATGTAGATTCACACCTTGAGTTGACTCACCTAAGAGTTGTAATTTAATTCTTTATGTGGATCTCATTTCCTAATAAAATAGGAGGAAGATAGGTCCATCATAACCCTATTTCCCTTCATTTCTATTGGTGAATCTATTTTTCTCCATTTCAGAACCTTGTTGGAATATGTGAGGAAATAACCATACATCATATTAATCCTACTACAAGAAAGCATTATTTGACCTTTGACTTGCATAATATGTTTTGATTATGCTATATGGAATCCTAATCACACACAAGGACCTTAGTTTCCCTAGTCATGTTACCAATATAAGCCATAAACATAAATCAAAGAGTAAAAGGTCATGATCCATCATCACTCCCCTCATCACTTGTGGATATCATTGAGTGGCTTGGGAATATGACATAATTAAGATAAGTTAGATAATATAAGACTAACTAGAACAAATGAGTCCACCACTATTTAGACCTTGTTGTCTATTGATAAGATTTTGATAAATTTTCAAAAGATTGTGTCTATTTTAAGGGGTGAAAAATTTCATGTAAAATACTTGGTCTAGTTTTGATAATGCAATATCCTAGAAGAAAAATGATTTTTGATAAGATAGGTAACATTTGTATACAATTGATTAGCCTAGTTGAGGACTAGTTTAGGAGTTTTGTCTATTGTTTCATGATTTGTTAAGGTCAATTTTGTGTAGAATACCCTATTTGTTGCCTCAGATGTTGATTATCGATAAAGGATTGCTTTATTCTTAAATTTTGGATTGTGATGAAAATTTTATTATGACAGACTCTAAGGGGACTGACCTATGCCTCGAGGGTTCATCAATGATGGCCTTTCCTATGTGACATACGAAAAGACAACATAGTTTGATTGACCATGACAAGTGATAGTTTATTCTAGAAATGTGGACTATGATGAAGAATTGACTACGACGGACCCTAAGGGACTAACCTATGCCTCGGGGGTTCATCAGTGATTCCCTTGCCTATGTACACACACAAAGGCAATGTAGTTTGACACGATGGACTAAATTTTTTTTTTACTTTTGTGACATTTTATGACTATTTTTGTATTTTTAGGGAATGTTTGAATATTTTCAGATTTTTTTATATTTTGATGTTTTTGTATTTTTGTAATACAGTCTTCAAATACCATGTATAAGATCCTTATGAAACCCTAGGTTGAGGATTTCCCCATTCTGGAACAAGACTAGTTATTATGAAAGGATGAATATGATAAGTGGTTGATGTTAAATGTTTAATCATTCTCAGGCCATGAGAAGGGGTGAAGAAGCTAAATTATTATGAAAGAGCTAGGGCTCGGGTTACTATAGGTGGAATCTAATAAAGTAGTGGTAGATGGTAGAGCAGTAGCTAACTACACATGACACTTTTTTATCATTTTTTCATCATGGTACTTATCCAAAGTGCCACCAAAATGGTTTTCACTATAGGATGGATTATTTCTCTTTTTATTTTCTTTTCTATTTTTCTATTTTTATTTTTTTGACGGGATCTCTAGAGATCATGTATAGTACCTCTAAAGGTGCATGTTGTTGATTGGATCAGGTAGCGACTCACCCTCAATAGTATCCAGTTGATAGGCACCAAATCTATAGGTTGTCATAATTATATAAGGACCCAACCAGTTAGGCTCAAACTTTCCTAGTTTTTCTATTTCCTATTGATTTTTAGGATTCTATTTTAAGACTAGATCACCAATGTCAAAGTTTTGGACCTTGTCTCTCTTGTTTTAACTACATATAAGGTGATTTTGATATGCTACAAGTGGACCAACGTAGTTTTTCTTCTTTCATCTAATAGTTCTAGCTTGTGTAACCTAGAGATTCAGTAATCATCATCGATAAACTGTTGCATGGAAACTCTCAAGGACGATATCTCGACCTCAATCAGTAAGATAGCTTCATAATCAAAGACAAGGGAATATAGTGTAGCACTATTAGGAGTATGAATACTCATACAGTAACCCTATAAGGTTGGACTTAGCTATATGTGTCAGTCTCGACTAGCATCATTGATTGTCTTTTTCAAGATCTTTACAATGGTTTTATTTGATCCCTCCACTTGACCATTACCCTGGGGATAATACAGAGTGGAAAAGTGGTGTTGGATATGGTACTTTTCACATAATTCACAAACATCTTAGTTTTTGAAGGGATGCCAATTATCTGTGGCAATAGAAAGGGGAACACCAGACCAACATATGATGTAGTTTAATATGAATTTTGATTTTTTTTTTGGTGATGTATGTCATCAAAATGGCTTCAATCCATTTAGTAAAGTACTTAGTTGCAATAATTATTAATTTGTGGTCATTCATAGATGTAAGGTGGATCTTTCTAACAAGGTTGAGTCCCCATTGAGAGAAGGTCCAAGGTTATGTAACCAAAATAAATCCATGTGCTAGTGCATGTACTAGATCGACGTGGATCTAAGATTGTCTACATTTCTTCACAAAATGGTAGGAGTCATGTTCCATTGTCAGCTAGTAGTATCCTATGCACATAGGCTTCTTTGCTAGGATAGGACCACTAGAGTGAGCTCCATATATACCTTCATGTACCTCTTCTAAAGTTATTTTATATTCTTCCATTTTGAGACATCTAAGAAGGGTACTATCTAAACTATGGTGATATAGGGTATTGATGATGATAACATATTTAAAAACTAGTTGAGTAAAGGTTTTTCTTTGGTTATTTGACAAGTCGGGTGGGAGGATTTTTTCATGAAGTTATTGATATATGTCTTTATACCAAGGGGAGTCAAGACCAACAATCTCACACATGAGCTCAGATTCAAGGACATTGAACATGGGGATTAAAAGTTGTTCCACCAAGAACTCACACTGATGCACATTATTTGGTATGTCCAAGAAAGATCCAATGGTGACCATTGCATCGGTTTCTTTATTATGAACCCTTGGAATATGTGTAAATAGGATGATGTCAAATTACTCCTTAAGATAGTCCACCATTTTCTTGTATGGCACTAGTTTTTCATCCTTTGTCTCATACTCGTCATTGACTTATCAAACCATTAACTATGAATCACCATAGACTTGTAGGTTTTTTATTTTTCATCTTATAGCTTCCCTTAGACCTATTAGCGAGGTTTCATATTCAACAATGTTGTTTGTGCCTAGGAAGGAAATCCTATATGGCTTAGGGATCGTGTCCCCTTGTGGTGTGATAAACAAGACACCATCCCCTGAATTGTGATGTGTGTAGGATCCATCAAAGTACATATTCCATGTTGTAGATGTATCTAGTGTGAAGACTGCTTTGTCAGGGAACTCTGATATGAGAGGTTGGAATTCCTATGTAGGGGCATCTACTAACTGATCAACAATGACCCATCCCTTGATTGATTTTCTTTCCACATACTCTATGTAAAACTTACTAAGGAGCATTACCCATTTTGCAAACCTTCATGTTAGTGTCACTTTACTAAGTAAATATTTTAGAGGATCTATCTTGGCAATAAACTTAGTCTATAGATTTAACATGTAATTTCATAGTATTTGCATCGCAAAGACAACAGTAAGACATTTCCATTCGATGAGAGTATATTTGAGTTTGTATACCACAAGGGTATGAATGATATAATATATTGCTCTTTCTTTTTCATTTTCATCATTTTATGCCAAAAGAGATCCTAGTGTTGATGATGTGATTGATATATACAATATGAGTGGTTTCCCATCAATGGGTGGCATCAGCACTTGTGGAAACAATAGGTAGTATTTGATTCATTGCAAAGCCTATTAACAAGAATTAGTCCATTTGAAAGGGACATCCTTGTGAAGGAGATATTGAAATAGGTGGCACTTGTTTTCCAATTGCATTGTAAACCTATGAATTGATTACAATTTACCTTGCATCTTTTGAGTATGTTAGATTGGAAGGTGGCAGAATTTTTATGATGGATTTCACTTTTGTAGGATCAACCTCTATGCCCCTATGTGAAATAATGTATCCAAGGAGCTTCCTATAGGTTACTCCAAATACACATTTCTTCGGGTTCAGTCAAACCTTATATTGTTCCAACCTTGTAAAAATTATGTCAAGTATTGCCAAGTGACTGTCCCTTGTGAGGGATTTTTACAATAGGTCATCAACATAGTCCTCCATCATTTTTTTCATCATATCATGGAAGATTGTATTCATCACCCTCTAATAGGTAGCTCTAGTGTTTTTAAGGCTTAAGGGAATGACATTCCAACAGTAGGTACTCCATGGGTAGGTAAAGGTTGTCTTATGTTGATCTTCAGCTACAATTTTGATTTGATTGTAGCCAAAGAAACCATCTATTAGTGATAGCATCTCATATCCTACTGTAAGATCCATAATCATGTCTATGTTTGGTAGAGGAAAAACATCCTTTGGATAAGCCTTATTCAAATCCCTAAATTTGGTGCAAATACGTATGCCCCCAATCATCTTGGTGATTGATAGAAAATTTGAAATCCATTATGTATAATCGATGGGTCTTATGAACCAACATCCAACAATTTATTCAACTCAACTTTGACTAATAAGGTGATTTGTGGTTACATCTTCCTCAAATTTTTCTTGAAAGGTTTAGCATTAGAAAGAAGGGGTAAGTGATGAAGAACTAGTTCAGGGTCTAGTCTAGGCATTTCTGCATAGGACCATGTGAAGTTTATTTGACTTTTAGAGAAAAATTCACTGAAATTTGACTTCTCTACATCTATTAGGGCCACTACAAAGTGTATGATTTTTTGATCCTCCGATGTGTTGATGTTGATCTCTTCTTACTTCTCAACCAACATTGGGGATTTCTCTTAACTAGTGGGTAGTGGGTCCAACCTTCCATCCTTGGGTGCCTTAGAGAGGTTTTCACCTTTGAATACATCCTTTTTCTTGTCTTTTTTCATGTCTAAAGGTGCCTTTCATTTTTCACGTAGAGACTTTTTTTTCTTTATTTTTTTATTTTTGTCTAGAAAATGGGACTAACTCCTATATTATACAAAAGTGTCGAGATCTATAGTGAAACTAGCCTCATGATCCCCACTAGATATACCTTCTCTAAGTCCCATGAACTTAGAAATTGCTTCATCATTTTTAAAGATGTCCAAGCTCGGTGTACCTTGTTGGTCCCAACCAATTAATTGGGGGTGGACTAAGTGCATGTTATCATCATTATTATTAAAGCGTAAGGATGAAACAAAAAGGGTACATATAGAGGAATCATCAAGGTCCCAAAAGGTATCTATCTAGGCTTGGCCTTTAGTAGTTTAATTGATAGGAGATTCAGGTTTGGTACCGATCCTAGAAGTCTCGACAATTTTTGAAGCATTAACAACTTTCTTTGAGGGTACTTTAGTACTAGGAGATTTCACTTTCAGTGGTTGATAACTCAACCCTTTTTTTCTCGTAA
This sequence comes from Sequoia sempervirens, assembly GCA_007258455.2. Lineage (NCBI taxonomy): Eukaryota > Viridiplantae > Streptophyta > Pinopsida > Cupressales > Cupressaceae > Sequoia > Sequoia sempervirens. The sequence continues at coordinate 6,705 of VDFB02340999.1, forward strand.
GTTTTATCATTAGTATAGGTTCATTCATACCATGTTTTTGTAGTCCAAGGCCACTATGACCATCATATCCTTTTTGTTTCATTATGTTAAAACCTTTTCCATATTTTCCTTAGGTAATTCAACATGTATCTCATCCTCTTCATCTCTATATATCCATTTAGAGAGGACTTCATCGATACATTCTTTCCCTAGCTCAACCCACTAAGTGAGAGTCATAGGTGGGTGATATTGAATTTTTATCGTGGGATCCTTCTTGATATGATGCATTTTTCTATAATTTTTAGGTGTACTTGGTAGCATCCCCATATAGAACAAACTTTCAATATTGTACTCTCCATACCCATCGTCCTAGACCTGGACCTTATTTTCAGGGAACATTTTAGGAAAAGCTAAAACTTTCCATGATAAAGAAGCAGGTTCAATAGAGTGTGATGAGGAGGGGGTAGGTGAGCCTTCCCTATGGCTAGGTACATGATGCTCAGGTGTACCTCTTAGGTCATTGCAATATTGGAATGGATCAGGATCACCGAAAATAGTAATCTTTGCACCATTGTAAGGAAACTTCAAACATTGATGATATGTTGAAGTGATAGCCTTCATAGCATGAATCCATGGGTGTCTAACAAAAAGGTTTTAGGAAAATTCCAAATCTAGAACCTAGCATGTCTTGTCATCTACAATAGTACCCACTCTGATTGGGAGAACAATGACACCCTTGGAAGAGTGTTCCATATCATCATTTCCTCGTATCACAATCCTCTTTGACTCGTCTATACAAGCCTTAGAGAATCCCATGGTAGTCACCAATTTTAAATTACATATATTTATCCCAACTCTACCATCTATCAAAAATCATCTCATTTTGTGTTTATCAATGTATACTTCAAGGTGCAAACGATCATTGTGATTTGGTTTTTGTGAAGTATAATCATGCTCAATGGAAGTTACATGATGGGTGGTATCTAAGAACCATACCATGGCCTTAAAATGGTTTACATTTAGATCAGTGAGTATGAATGAATCCTATAATGCTTTGTCTAGAATAGCCTTATGCTTAGGAGAGGTGTGTAGCAACTTGAGAATTGAGATCCAAGCAAGGGTTTTTCCTAGATGACCGAGTAAGTTATACTCGTGTGTCAGTTGCGACTTAAGAGGGGCTCCTTGCAAAGTCCCATTCGATCATCTAGTGGAAACCACACATTCAGGATTTTTATTCTTGATAGTGATAGTGGATATGTTGTGATTTGATGATCATATATGGTTTATTATGTACTCATAGGTAACACTGGTATAATTTGCTACATCTTTACCATCTTTTCTAGAACTAGAGGGTTTTCTCGACCCATGGTTTTTCAAAGCATCCTTAAAGATCTATGATCAGAGTTAGTAGTTCTAGGTTGGTCATCAATTTAAATATCACCCTGCTCTATGTGATCCTGAATGATGTTCTTTAGTTTAAAGTAGGAAAAAAATTTATGTCATTTGGTTCTGTGGTATTCATAGAAATTGTTGTCATTTCACTAGGTTGGTTTGAATGGACCTGGCTCATAATGCCCAATTTTGGGTAGTTGGATGATATTATTTGGTAGCAGTTTCTTCAAAACTACCTCAATTGGTTCCCCTAAGGGTATGTAATTTTTCTTTGGTTGGGGGGCCCTTGGAGGACCACACAGTGTGTTGTTTTGGGCCACATTAGAAGCTTGTTCTGAATTTTTTGGAGGGTTATTTTTATTCATCGTTGTGGGTCCATTTAGAATAAACATAGGATGAGGTTTATTTACAACCTTAGCATCTACAACACCATTATTTCACATTTTTATTTCTTGACCAAAAATCTCTCTTATCATTGGAATTATTGTAAGAAGAATAATTGGTATTATCCTTAAATATTTTTTCAAACCCTTTAGAAATGAGGTCTTTCTCGATGGATTCCTTTCTTTATAACTTCCTCAAACATGTTTGAACAATGAATCCGTAAGTGGAACATCACCTCCTTGTTGAGGTTCTCCATAAAAATCTAGAGTAGTTTTTTTTTTGTATATGGCAAGTGCACTTACTGGCTAAGCTTCTCCATCCTTGCAAGACTGAAGAAAAATTCTCACCATCCTTTTGTTTCTCAACACACAAGTTGATGATGTTAACATTGTTTGATATATTATAGGAAAAGTGTGTGATGAACCTATCCATTAGTTCACTCTAATTGTGTATTTCTAGAGGTAAGTGTGTGAACCACTCGAGGGCTTGACCTCCTAAACTCCAAGGAAAAAGTCTCATGATGTATGTATGTTCATGAGCCACGTATAAGGAGGTTGTATGGAACTCCTATATATGTTCAACAAGGTCTCCCTTTCCCTTATATTTGTCAAATTTAGGAATGATGAAATTTGTGAGAAATGGGGGCATGTAAATGTTCCTATCAAAAGGGTAAGGACATAGGTCCTCCATCGAGTAGGTTTTTCTACTCCTAGTTACATGCATGTTGGTCATCTATTGATATAGAATTTGTAACGATTGATCCATTAGATTCATAGGTGATGGTAACACTATAACTGTGTTGGGTTGAATATATTAAGTGGAACCCTATGAGGGGTTCCTGACTGGATTGGTGTTATGTTGTGGGGTGAAAGTGTACAAATGCATTTTTGGTGTTGATTAATAGGTGGAATGTGTTGGTGAAATTATTATGTGTATGTGGGATTTGAGTTGTATTGTGGTGGTGGTGGTTGGTTAAAACCAGATGTGTATGATGAACCAAGATTGGTTAGTTGATGTGGAGGGGGTTGATTAAACCCAGTTGTGAATGATGAAATAAGATTGTTTGGTTGCTATGGTGGGGGTTGATTAAACCTAAACATGGATGTTGAACCAATATTATTTGATTGTTGTTATGGGGGTTGATTAAACTCAAATGTGGATGTTGAACCAAGATTATTTGGTTGTTGTGGTGGGGGTTGTTTAAACCCGGCTATGAATGATGAACCAAGATTGTTTTTTTGCTATTTTGGGGGTTGATTAAACCCAAATGTGGATTTTGAACCCAGATTGTTTGGTTGTTGTTGTGGTGGTTAAGTGTTTTGATATACCTCAAAAAAGGGTTGAGTCCTTGTCGGAGGTGTGTTTCTTTTCTATGAAGTGGATGTTGTACCCACTTGTCCTGAATATGAAAGATCGGTCTTTCGTATTTTATTTGATATGTTTAGAATGGTGGAATTGTGAGCTATAGTCATAGTTTTGGTATTTTGGGTTGTAGTTGTATACATGGAGGCAAATGGATTTTTCATTGGTTTGGTGAATGTATGTGGTGGTGGAATATTCACAATTGATGTGAAATGTGTCATTTGAGCAGGTGACATGCTTGTGTGCAACTATGATGATGGTATTGATGTAGTAGATTCTAATGGTGGAGGTTTATTTGTTGCACCTGGTCCTAGTGACAATGTGTTAGGAGTTTCCCCATGATCGTTGATGTATCAATGTTGGCTAGAAACTGATCTCCATTTTGTGCAAGTTTCATGAAGTACTTGTTAGGGTCTGTTGACACTGATTTATCTATGATTATCAAGATCCTAGGATCTTGTGATTCATTTTCAATCTCTTCAGGCATTATCCCTTGTTCTACATCATGCAATGGTAATCCTCAAACGGGGGTAGACTTTAGGACTAGGAATTTGATTGATCACTAGTTGTTGCACCAAATTTCATGTCACTTGTATGATCAAAGGTGGAATCCATCTCTTTTTCTTTTACTTGAGAATGTACTATAACCATAAAAAGGGATTTTGTTTTGACTTTGGTATTTTTTGAATATTTTGTGATGAGTTTTGGAAAATGCAAAAGACCTTAGATACCTAACTTTGTGATCCGAAAATGAGATTGCTTTGACATTTTTTTCAAACTGGACTAACATGACCAAATGAAAATCCTAAACCTCAAGTGATGATGGTTTTCTAAGAAAGTTGATTTACAACTAAACTTATGAGTTGAAAAACTAAATTTTGTTGATGGGGGTAGTTTGTAAAACTAAGGTTTTGACAATTTCAGAATGATGACACTAGACTTGACCTCTAAATTTTCTTTTGGTTTTAAAATTTCTAGATGTTCAAGACAATATTTCAAGGACTTATGATATGATGCTAAATGATGTAATGTTTAACCTAGGAAAATTGAAAGTTTGCTGGAAAATGTAGTAAAGTGACTATGTTCTATTTTGAAATTCTATATGAATAAGATCATATTTATGCACCCTCTAACAATAGCCTCTATTTTATCTATCAAACAGACGCAGAAAAAAAAAAAGCTATAGATGCAGTGTAGAAGATAATGACTATGGTGCAGTTTACAATAGGTGCACTGCAGAATCTAATAATTACGATTGACACAAATGCGTTGTTTTGTTTACTAAGGTGAATTTTTGAATTTTGATAGACTTCTGACCATAGATGTGGTACACAATACAAAAAAATCATTATAGATAGAGAAATGTGACTTTCTGATTAAAAAATGTGTTGTAGGAGCTAACATATGCATTGTACTATTTCTACGATGTAGATACATAGTTGCAACATACATGTTAACAAATGCACTGCACTGGTTGGATCAAAAAAATCTCTCTAAGGAACCCTAGCATCTTAATTAGTTTTCAAATTTTAGATTTCATTGAGTTGTGAAAACATAGAAAACAGTATATGTATGTTTTTAGTTGTGAATTTTAACAGTAGGTGATGAAGATAGGGCCCTAAGGCCAATTGTATTTATTAGTAATAACAAGACCCAAAAGCACATTCACAACTTAATTAGTGGTAGATCGGGTTTGTAATCTTTAAGTAGGTTGACCTCCCATTAAAAGGGAAAATACTTAGAAAGATCAAATATTTGAACAATTAGAATTATTATCAAATTCCTTCTCTATACAAAGGTGGATAGTAGATGTCCAGTGACATAGGGTCATCGACAGACACCACAAGCACCTCTTCTTTCTCTTCTTGAGAGGCTATTTCTAGCAACCTAAAAAGATTCTATCGACCCAAGAAAGTACATGGTGAGTAGTTTCACATGTTGATCTTGTCATGTTGCACCATTTATAAGATATGGCCAAATAGGACTTTAGGATCCTGCAACAAGTATTCATAATGGAGAAGCTATGTGTACACCACGATATACAACCAATGCAAGATCAAAGTCTCTAACCCATGTTCGAAATCACCTAGGACCACCAAGGCACGTTGTGTATGACACAAGTGGATTGATATCACCTTTCACTTTTTTCCCCTTTATAACGTTCACCAAAGAAAATGTGTGTGAGGTTGAACCCTAAGATATACTCCCAGGTAGGCCTCCTACATAAAATAAAAAGGGAAATTTTCAAATGTTGTTATTGTTGGAGTTAACAACCCAAGATCTTCAATCTGTAACGCCAAAGAACCTCCACAAGAGATAGAGAGAAGCAACAATGGAAGATGCTATTCCACCAAACAAGGATTGCAATATGATACAATATGATCAATGCAATACTATACAATGCTTTATGCAATTACAATATGCTAGAGATGCCTTGCTTATAAAGGCAAGGATGAGAGATAGGATAAGACAAGATCATGACAAGTGTCTTAATCCTATCACATGAGACAACTAACTCATAACTACCTAGGAAAGTGGAAATTCTAGATAAGACAACTAATACTTATCTAGATGTGACAACTAATATCCTAAGTAAACTTAACATGTGAATTAAGTCCCCTAAGTCCCTAGTAAAGGAACAAACTAGGTACAAGACTTATTCACACCAACACCCCCTTATGCAACTTAGGGAGGAAAAAACTAATGCAAAATGCAAAAAATGCAAAAGATGGGTCCCAAAAACAAGGCCTAATGAGGCACCCATGTACAAAACAAAAAACTCTCACAAGTGGAGAAAAGGAGAAAAACCTTGTTGGAGAAAACTCCTCTCCAAAAGAGAGAAAAAGAAACAAAAGAAACGTCAATGAAGGAAGGAGGATCAAGATCATGACAACTTCCTTCACCCCAAGCATCACATCACAAATCAAGATACCCAGGATGCCAAAGGTTAGTAGATGTTCAAGAACTCACGACCAGAGGGCAAATACTCCAAGCCGAGAACACCATCCTGGATGAGCTACCAGATGAAGTCTATATGGATCTCAATATGATTAGTATGTTGATGCTCCATTGGGTTGTGAGATATATGAATGGCACTCTGGTTGTCACACCAAAGAGTAGTCGGCTAAGTAGAAGGGAATCCAAACTGAGTCACCAACTATCAAAGCCACAAAACCTCCTGACTAGCACACACGACACCTCGATACTCAGCCTCTGTCGATGATAATGCAATAGCAGTCTACTTCTTGCATGACCATGCAATCGGACCAGAACCAAGGCAAAAGACAAAGCTAGAAGTAGATTCTCGATCATCGAGATCACCACCTAACCGAATGCTGAAGCCCAATAACTGAGATGCACCAAGTGTAGTGAATGCCAAAATGAGTAGTGCCCTGAATGTATCTCAAGATACGCTTGGCGGCCTTCCAATGACTCTCATGAGGCTCCTGTGAGAAGCGAGAGACAAGTCCTACCGCAAAGGAAATATCAGGACGACTATGTGTCAAGTACAAAAGATTGCCAACCAACTGCCAATACAAGGTAGGATCAATTGTAGGAGTAGTGCAATTGGAAGACAGTACAACACCTGACTGGAATGGAGTAGGGGTAGGCTTGCAATCAACCATGCCAAATCTCTGAAGCAAATCAAGAGCATACTTCTACTGGAAAATGAAGATCCCCTCAGAAGTCTGATGAATCTGAAGACCAAGGAAGTAATGCAAAAGACCAAGGTCGGTCATATCAAATCGCTCCATCAATGCTCATTGTGTACTCTGAATCATGGAAGTAGAACTTCCTGTGAGAATCAAATCATCCACATAGAGCACAAGTATAAGTAGATCCTCTCCATGTCTCTATGTATAAACTGTGGGATCAGAATGGCAACGAGTGTAACCGAAAGCAAGCAAGAAACTATCCATCTTCTCATACCAAGCCCGAGGTTTGTTTGAGACCCATACAATGAACGCTAGCCCGCAACAAGTGAAGAGTCCCAAGACAAAACTTGGTGGCTGCTCCATATAGATCTCCTCATGAAGATCCCCATGCAAGAAAGCACTCTTCACATCCATCTGAAATACTGACCATCCCTGTGATGCAGCTATAGCAAGGACAAGGCGAATAGAATCCATCTTGGCAACAGGAGCAAAGGTCTCAGAATAGTCAATCCCTTCAACCTGAGAAAACCCCTTTGCAACAAGACGAGCCTTGTACTTGTCAATGGAACCATCTGCTGCATACTTGGTACGATACACCCACTTGCATCGAACCAACTTTCTTCCCTTAGGAAGAGGCACAAGATCCCAAGTATGATTCTTCATCAAAGAAGAATACTCATCATCCATAGCACTATCCCACTCTGGAATACCTTAAGCATCTGAAAACTTCTGAGGATCATCTGAAACTGCATGACTCAAAAGACTAATTCCAGAAGTCTAGAACGAGTGCGGTGAGTGTCTGTGGGATCACCAACAAGAGGACCAGCCTCCTCAAGAGTAACTCGAGCCCATCGTGGCCTAGTGGGTGAGTGAGGAGGAGGTTCATCAAGACCATCATCAAAGTCTTCCTCAAGTAGCAAAGTATCATGAATTGAAGAAGACTGAGTAGGTTGTGATGAAGAAGAAGTCGAAGGAGGATCTAGTTGGGTGAAGGTCTCAGAAAACTGAACATCACGTCAGAAATGAACCTCTCGTGTGTTAGGATCAAACAATCTGTATGCCTTCACATCCTCACAATAGCCAACAAAGATGTAACGTTGACTCTTCTTCTCCATGGATTTACGCCGACCATTCGAAACAAATACCCAAGCTCACTACCAATACTCAAGAAGGATACATTAGTCATGGCAGACCAAGCCTCCTCAGGGGGTCATATATTTCGCATCGCTTTGTGGGCATAGCTTATTCAATATAGCTATAATAATTGATGCTCTTCGCCCAAAAGGCGAGAGCTATGGACCAGACTCAATCATACAATTGGCCATTTCTCAGAGTCTCCGTTTTCTCCGCCCACACCATTCTCACCGAGGAGTGTAAGGAATCGTGGTGCCGATGAAGAATACCTACGCACTGCAAAATCCCAAATTGACAATATACTCCCCCATTATCCGTGTGTACTGTCGCAGAAAACCTGACTGCTTTCCACAAATGTTTTGAAGGTCTTGAAGTTGGTGAGGACTGCACTCTTGAGCTTCAGAAAATAGATCCATGTCTGACGGGAAGAATCATCAATGAATGTTAGTACATACTTAGCCCCCAAAAAGAAGGAGTTGGGAATGACATAAGATCACTATGGACCAACTCAAGGGGTGTGGTTGCACGTGTAGCATGACCTTTAGGAAAAGGATCTTGATGTTGCTTGCCAAGAACACATCCTTGACAAACACCATCTGTGCAAGTGATCTTAGGAAGACCAACCACTAAGTTATGTACTTTCATTTGCTAAAGATATCTATAATTCAAGTGCCCAAATCTCTCATGCCAAAGCTTGCTCATTGAATCAGCATGAGCAACAAAACATGAACCTGATGTAGACTCAAATCCATCAAATCGATACAAATGATTCTCATGATCAACTACTCCTGTTGCGACAACCTTCTCAGGATCTTGTAACTGTCTAATAGTCACATTTTGTGGAGAAAACTCAACTAACTTCCCATCTCCAGAATGACAAATCTGATATACGGAAAGAAGATTCGCTGAAATATCAGGAACAAGTAAAACATCCTCAATGCACCCATCTAGCATCTGAACGGAGCCTGTCCCCAAAACTGGAATCTGTGAAGAGTTCCCAACGGCAATCTGAGAAGTAGAAGTATGAACTATGGAATCAAGAAGTTCTCATGAATTTGTCATGTGATGTGAGGCACCTGAATCAAGAATCCAACTATCTGAAGGTGAATGCATAGCTCGTGCAGAAAGAGCTTGCCCTTTTCCCATGGAAGAAGGCTTAGCCACTAAAATATTGTGCTTCTTCATGGCTTCCTCCAAGGCCTCTAATCTCTTAAAGCAATGAGATGCATCATGTCCAATTTTGCCACAAAATGAACAAGGATCTCCATTCTTTTTCTTGGACTTGGAAGAAGAATCTCCAGAGGTAGAAGAAGAAGGAGATTGAGTGGACTTCTGATTGTTCTTCGGCTTCGGCTTGGAGGGATTCTCACTACCAGAAGATGATTCTGCTTTGGGCTTCTTCTTGTTCTTTCCTTTACCCTTGGATGATTGAGCCATTAGAGCATGATTCTTAGAATTAGGTAAGGCATCCAACTGAATTAACTTGGCCTCCTCCCTAGTAAGACGCTCACAAAACAACTCAAATGTAGGCATTTTGTAATCTTTCCCAATTGCATCCATAGTTGAATAGAAAGTAGAAGAAAACACTTGATAAGGGCCCTTTAACTTAGACAGAATCAAGAAGATACATTCATCACTTGATACATCATGTCCACATCCTTTCAACTGTGACAAAATCATCTTGAATTGTGCAAGGAAATCCTGAATTGAAGGAAATGCATCTGGAGAGAGGGATTGAAGTTCTGCTTGAAGTTGCAAGGTTCTGAAATGATTTATTTTACCATACAATTCTTCAAGTTTGTCCCAAACATTCTTAGGTGTTTTGCACTCCGAAATATGAAATAACAGATTATCAGATACATGTAATCCAATGAGCCCTTTTGCTTCATCCATTTTACATCTATGGACAAACTTTTCATAATCCCTTGTAAATTCAGGTTGTTCTACATCTAACATTGGCCATAAAACCTTAGATTGTAACAATTGAGTCATTTTTAGCTTCCATGTATGATAATTGTGTGGAGTGAGTGGTTCAATTTTCCTTAGATCCACCATGAACACCAGAAGAAAGAAGAAAATGTAGCACTTAAATTGTGCCTTTCACCCCCCAACAAATTATTACAATGAAGAATTTTGCACTTTTATATGATAAGCTCAATCAACCGCTTATAACACGCATTTTGCTGGGTTCTTTAGAAAAGGAGCTAAAAGCTAAAAATAGAGGTTACAAACAGATTCCTTGCGATTTTCTAATCAATTTCAAAAAAAAAATTGCCAAATTTCGACTTCGTTGGCAAAAGTTACATCAAGAACAAGCAATAAATGCACTTGTACCTTCAAGCTGAAAAATCTGGCAAAAAATGGCAAAATCTGGAAAAATCACCTGCACCACTGTGAAGTTCGTCAAACCAGCTTTCCGACGATATCTTGTTTGCGAAAAACCAACTTCGTGGTGAAAAGTTATAAAATGAAAAGGGCCCAGTAATAGGCACTGAAGGCTAAATAGGGCAAATTTGAGCCCTGGTTGGCCTCGAATACCACATGACCGCTGGCTGGCTGGAAGGTAAAACCAATGTTTGCGCCACCAGCCACATGGCCGGCAGCTTCTCAGGTCAAGTGGCAAGGCAGGGAGTTAGCTACTGCTGAGTATGGGCTGTAGACTACTACCGGGCTACTCCTGGCAGGCCACTTTAGCTGCTATAAATCGGGTCATGTCGGCTGGTTTGCTGCATCGTTCAACAAGGCTAGTTTCCATGGTCGTCAATATCAAGAAATATCAAGTGACAGACACAATTCCAGACTTTGGGTTGAAGTCCGCTACTGCTTTTAACAAATGTCGACAAAGACTAAAAAGCCGCTTTTAACATATATTTTAACTTTAAAATAAAATATGCCACGTAAACGAAATTCTAATTAAAAAAAATTTGAAAATTTTCGACCCATCGCCGCACTGCAAGGGTCGCATGACGCCTAAAAAAAATTTTGCCCAAGACAACTTTTGCCGAATATAGGCAAATTATATATCAAAAAAATCAGAAACGGCCACCCGGACGCAATGGAAGACTTATTTTTGGCTCAAAGTGCTCCTGTAAAAAGTTGTTCACCAGATCTGAGCTCGAAACCCTTCTTTGCCAAAGTTGCAAATGGTGACGAAATTGAGTGAAACAAAAGCCAGATCTGACTTTTTCGAGCCTCCTGGACGCAATGGGACAGCCTAAAATACTGCCACTATAGCCAAAAGTGCTGCAATCACCAGATCTCACCAAAATGCAAGCATGCAATATAGGATACAAGAACTCAAAAAATGACAATAGAAATTGATGGAAACTCTCTAATAAAGAAATGGAAGGGGCTTGCCAGATTCAAAGCTCTGATACCATGTTGGAGTTAACAACCCAAGATCTTCAATCTGCAATGCCAAAGAACCTCCACAAGAGATAGAGAGAAGCAACAATGGAAGATGCTATTCCACCAAACAAGGATTGCAATATGATACAATATGATCAATGCAATACTATACAATGCTTTATGCAATTACAATATGCTAGAGATGCCTTGCTTATAAAGGCAAGGATGAGAGATAGGATAAGAAAAGATCATGACAAGTGTCTCAATCCTATCACATGAGACAACTAACTCATAACTACCTAGGAAAGTGGAAATTCTAGATAAGACAACTAATACTTATCTAGATATGACAACTAATATCCTAAGTAAACTTAACATGTGAATTAGTCCCCTAAGTCCCTAGTAAAGGAATAAACTAGGTACAAGACTTATTCACACCAACATTATTTCTCATCACCTAGGATCACACGAACACATGAACACCAAGATTTCTACATGGAAAATCCACAATGGGAAAAACCATGGTGAGGGTTAGATCACAATATAGTGTAACCAATTATAGTATATTACAAAAATGCTCACTATAGGTGGACTCACTGTCCATAGAGAAAAGATAGAAGAGAGATGGTGGTTCACAGCCTATTTTTGAACTGTTATAATTTTCATCTTACATATGCATGAATACAGTCCCAATGAAGCATAATAACAAAATTTATCTAATTCTAAATCAACACTCTGGCTCACTCTTCATTCACACAATTTTGATCTTCAACTTAACATTCACAACTCAACTTCGCATTTTTTTGCTCAAATTCACATTGTACATATCATACTTTTCTTGCATTACACCAAAACTTTAAAAACAATCCAACATATATATCCGCATCAAGTATAACATTAATTAGGTGGGCCTAATTAGATGTAACACCCAAAATATAACTTTTCGGCTCCAACACTTATCATCCACACAACATGCCACAATTTAAAACTCAAAATATCTTAAGATAGGTATGCATGGACCCATAATAGATCCTACATAAGATAGAAATACATATTCATCCTTCACATACCTTCAAACATATTAGGTTGGCTTCGCATAAGATCTAATAGCAAAACCTTCATCGGTGTATCCACATCTCGACACGTGGAACTCAAAACTTGATACCATCTAGAATCCATGCTCTACTAACGTCTAGCAACTTATCTTCAACACCGCAAGGCCAAAAAGTCATCTGTGAAGAAGTGTAAAATCTCCCACACAAACTCACTATACATAAAATGACTATAATATGCCAAGTCGAACTTTGTTACTCATATCTCTCAAAATACTTGTCCAAACATGATGAAATCTTGGAATTAGATATATCTAACATCTAGAAAAATGATGTTAGAAGCACAGAGTGATATCTTCATTTGCAGAGTAGTGTAGACCCAAAAACTAACACATTGTTACACAATAAAGGTATATTTGGCACTTAGTGAAATTTCCACACAATTGATCTTTCCAGACCAACTCAACTTGCAAAAATGTATTCCTTAACATCTTAAAAACCTATCAGGATTAATCAAAATGATTCACAAAAATGTTGATATCAATGACAATGTTGTAGCATACTACTATGTACCTTCCATACCAACCATGCTCATGTTTCCAAGCAACATCATCAATGAGAAACTTCAACAATCTCCCCAAACTTCTAAAAAATTGGTGTCAATAATGGGCTTTTGATGATCTTTTAAATTTCTATTTATGGTACTGATATCCTTTCCATGAATTTTTATGGATTAGTTGGTAACAATTGGACAAAGTTCAAATTAGTTAAATAATACAGCGATAGATTTTTTTTCAAACCCTTAATTATAATTTTGGTAGTTTATTTATCAAAACTATCTTCAACAAAGATGCTATAGGTGCATATTTTGAAAGTTCAAAAGTGACAAACACCGAATCTCACTGGAATAGAAATTGAAAGAAATAAAAAATATTAAGATCACATCAAATTTGTAGGATATATCCTCTTTCATTACAAAATATGTGTATCTACATATTAGAAATTATATGGATATGATATTGTTGGACCATATCCATATCTAGATCACATCAAAGTTGTAGGATATTTCCTATTTTGATATCAAAATAAAACTCTCTAAAACACTAATTTTATGAGAAATAATTCAATCCCTAACCACTAAGGTGGAGCACCTAACTCAAAAGTCATTCATCTTTAAAATACTCTATATTCAATGTCATATTGCATTGTCTACCATGAAATATCAAGTTCAACTATGTTGATGAAATAAAAATACCCAAAATACAAATCAACCCAACATACCTTTTATACATGAAACAAAAGAGAAGTTGATAGCTTAACAATCCAAGATCCTCCACTTCATTTTTTTCTTAACAATCTTCTATAACAAACCAAGATATTCAATATGTATTTATTTTCTAAAGTTTACTTTTGTCCAAGAGAGTTCTCTACTTATTTTTTCATAACATTTATTATTGTACATGTTCGTAAAGGTGGAGACAAGTGACTAAAAGCACTTGAAATGGAAAAATTAATTAATTACATTTACTTAAAATGTTGAATGGAATTAATCCTTCATCTACTTAATTCATTGTCCACAAATTATGTCATCCTATTATATAGGGGATTTTAGTTTCTTTAATTATTTTCTAAAATATCTAATTTAATAGGAACACAACCACTTTTTATAGAAATAAATCTATCTTCTCTCTCTTGTAAAAACTCCCATTTTAAAGATACTTTGAAGAGAAGCTTCCAACTTCAACCACATTGCATCAAGGATGTGTATAGTTGGTGATTGGGAGTTGAAAAGAAAAATATAGAGATAAATTTGTTTTCCCCTATATGTAAAAAAATACCCAAATAAACCAATGTATCCTAAATCAAGGCCATATCATATGCATTTGATACTTTAAACATTTGGTAACTATGAGTGAGTAGAGCCCGAGGAGGTTGCCTCCATCTATGTGCATTCATAAGTGGTTAGCTTCTACCTTAGTACTGTATAAAAATAAAACTAAATCAAGGTAAAGACCAATACCTTTGGTTGGTAGAGAAATACAAATAAAAATTTAAAAAATTGCATGATCTTTGAAACAAACATATATTAATTTACTAAATAAATTTATAGTTGCAAAACAAATTTCTCTCTAATTCAAGTTATTTCAAATAGTTATTTTAAATGACACCCTCTAAAATAACTTGGACAAACTCCTTATTGATTTAATAACATATAATCATTGTATTGAATCTAATCCTATGAATTTTATTTTTAAAAAATTATCTCCTAAATCAACCATCCATAGTTGTGTTACCCTATTCTTAATAGATCAACCCCCAAATAGAAAATCTAAACTAAAATTTTTTTAGAGAAGCCATGATTGTCGGTTTCTCCCCCTTTCAACTATTGTTGATTCTAATATGTAGATAAATTGCAAATGTAATCCAAGTAATTAATTCCCAAGTCTTTTTGGGATCCAAGCTCCAATAAGATCCCCATGAAAGAAAAAAGAAAGAATCCCATGAAAGGAACATGAATTACACATACAAATTACTTAATGATAAATGTCACTACCATTCCATTCCCTCTTGAATTATTTATTTCTTCACTTTGTTAAACTAAATTTCCCTAATAAATGAAAGTGACAAAAAAAAATAAGAGTAAAAGAGACATGAATGTATATATGTTATAGACTTATGAATATCATACTAACCCTATTTATTAACTTGATTCTATATATGATTCATAAAAATGATAAAATTGATTAACATGCCATCAATTACATTAATATAGATCAAACAATGATAGTAATTTATCATATAGGTAATCCATTAATCTATATGGATTTAATAAGGGATTGAATTCTTAGTATCTTACTACCAAGAGTGTCGCAACTTAGATTTGAATTGAGATGTTCTGGCACTACTTTGTAAAAATATAATATCTACCAATTTCACTATTGACTTGGTAATTTTTAGTTACTAAATTATGTTATTTTATTAATATTATCAATGCAAATATTTAGAAAAGAATATTTGTATATTCAAAGTTTGAATGCTCATTTGAGCATTGATTATAGAAATGTGTTTTTGATTGTTATAACAAAGTATGGTAAATTTTGGTAGAATGCTATCTTATAATGGTGAAGGCCATAAGGTTAAATCCTATAAACAAGATCAAATATAGATTTAATATTGTTACCTAAGATTCAATCACATGACCTAAAGCTTATGTATCTACCACAAAAATTTCTAAGTATAAGCTCTATCGGTATTTTCCCAAGTATTGTGAACCTTTTCGGTCACCAACGAGATTATCATAACCCCTTTTCTTTCTAATGCATTGTGAAAAAAATAAGTTTTTTTATTTATCCAAGTTTCTAAGGTGTTGTTAGTCCCTAACGAAGTTCTTAAAACAACCCTAAAGATCGCTCCTATTTGAAAAGATAAAAGTGTCTAAGAGAAGATTGTTAATGTCAAAATTTACAAAAGGTTTGGAAACCTTTGTCGATATTCGACAGGGTTTCACAAACCTTCCCACCGACTGATAATATAAGCATTTAGGTGGTTGGTTCATAAGAAAAACTTAAAAGGGTTGTAAGTGATAAAGGAGCAAGTTACTATAACCATGGTGAGCACAGACAATGTACTAAAAACTATTTCTAAGTCTGATTAAGGTTCTGAGTGTTCTGTGCATTTTCTTGGTAGCATTTTTCATAATGGGTGTTGGATTTCTGCTCATATGGACTCCTAGCCTTTCTCCTGATCTAGGAAATCATTGAATAGGGAACCAAAGCCTCCTTTCGACATTTGTGCCTCGGAAGTTGATGTCAGTAATAGTTCTTTAAGCTCTCATTCCTGGGTTGAGGTGATTTCTAATCGGCATATTCCAACAACTTTTCCAAACAATGTCCCAATCAAACTTGGAGTTTCCTTCAATCCAAATTTGGAGGGTTCTTGGTTTCATTTTGATTATGTTACTTCTGAGGTTGGCTCTCCTGCATCATTCCTGAATAATATACCTAGGAAGCATAAAGATTGTTATCGGATTCTCAATTTGCAACTGAAGAATGCTAAAAGGAGTAAGATCAATTAGATGTCATCTTTTGTCCCTGGGCACTATTCTAATGATTTTTCCTTCAAGCAAAATGTGCAAAGAAAGGTAGAGAAAAAGTGGGTTCGTAGAGAGCCTATGATTAGGGGTCTTGCTCAACCTATGGAGTCTAAATATTTTGTTACATTTCCACAAGCATTGTTGCATCCTCAAACTTAGGACCTGCAAACCCTTGCTCTTATTGGTAAGTTCTAAAACTTCATTCCTGAAATAGATCTTTTACAAAAATGGATTTTTGATGAATGGGAGGGTTCTTCTCAAGTGTTTTATCTTGATAAGGGAGAAGGGTTTTTTTGTAGTTATTTTTAATTCTAAAGAAGCTAGGAATTTTGTTCACTCTACCAAATCTTGGTTTTGTGAGGGACATGGTCTTTACATTCTTCCATGGTCTCCAAATTTCAACCCTTCTCTTAATGCTATAAATTTTATTCCCTTTTAGGTCCAGTTGCAAGGCCTCCCTTTGGAATACAAAGAAACAAATCTTATTGAAATTTTGGGAAATAATTTAGGAATTTTTTAGTCAGGACCTAGATTTCTTTTATATTCCTTTGTGTCTAGTAAGGGTTTGTGTTCTTCTGTATGTTTCTAAAACCCTCCCTTTGCAGTTGTTAATAAATTCAAAGAATGGGGTTTGGAAACAGTTAATTGTTATTGAACATCCAATGGAAATTTGTTCTCATTGTCATTTCCCATTGCATCCACTTTTTTCTTGCAAAGGGGTTAATGGTGAGGATTCAAAAGAAGTATCATATACCGATCTAGACTTGGCTCGTAAATACTCTACACCAATAGAAATTGAAAAATATTTTTCTTTGGTTGATAAGTGTACTTGTAATAATGATGGTATGTTTCAAGGTTTAGTCTCGTCGCTAAAAGATCATCAATCTACAACTTTAGCTAGAGGTTCTCTTAATACAATGGGTAATTTAAAACTGAAAGTGCACAAACTCATTTATTCAAAGCATATGGATCTTGGATTAGAAAATCATGGTAATTTTGTTCAGTTAGATTCTAGCAAAGGTTTTGATGATTCTCTTTGTTTCTTTGATTTTCCTCTTATGAAAAATCATGTAGTTACTATTACTTTCTCAAAAGAATGGTTGAGCACATATCAATTTGGTTTGAGTGATTTTCATAGTTTGTTATATCTCTATTCACTTGATTTGCACTATGTCACAATGCAAGAAATTCATCATATAGCAAGGCTAATTATTTTTGGGGGTTCTGGGGCTTCTTGTGAGAATAATGATATGCCCATTCAGCTTCAAATGGATAGTCAAATCTTAAGGCCAAGGACTCTTAGTGAGGTTTTAAGTGATAATAGCATTGATCATTCAAATTCTAATGGGGACATGAAAAATTTTGTTACTAAATCACTATCATTAGTTGCAGATCAAATGATTGATGAAATTTCATCAAAAGTGTTGGGAGAGGAAGGAATTTTTGAAATTCCACAAACTTTATCCATATTGCAGTCTCCTCTATCACCTACAGCTAACCAAAGAGAGGAAGGCATTTTTGAAATTCCACAAACTTTATCCATATTGCAAACTCCTCTATCAACTACTGCTAACAAAAAGACTCCTATAAAAAGGGGTAGAAAATTGTTGGCTACTAAATTACAAGAGGAAATTGAGGCTAGTACACAATCTACTTTGAATGTTACATTAGCTAAGTTTGACAAAAAAAAATACCAAGGAGAGCATGTTGCTCTCCCAAGGTGTAATGCATATAATCTCTTTGAATATCAGAGGCATTAATGCCTCTGATAAGAGAGCTCAAATCAAGCATCAATTGGATACTTATGGAGCAAATGTGGTTATTCTTCAAGAAACAAAAACTTCTACTGAAACTTTTGATAGTATGTGTAAAAATGGTCTAAATGGAAACACATTCATTGCCCAATGCAAGGCGCTTCAGGAGGACTTTTAACTTTATGGTATGCTAAAACTGTCTTCATTGATGATGTGTCAAATGACAATAATTGGCAGCTTATGAGAATTAAACATTATGACCTTTCTTTCTGGTTAATTAATGTTTATGGTCCAACAAGTACTGTTGCTAAGAAAAATTTGTGGGACAAATTAAAGAAAATCATGGATCACTTGGGCCAAGAAAAAGTTATCACTGCAGGTGATTTTAATGCAATTGTTTCTCTAGCTGAAAAAAATGGTGGTATATGTCCACCATTAGTAGTAATGAAAGACTTCCAAAATTTCATAAAAGATAATGCATTAGTAGATATAATGCCACAAAATGGGAAGTTTGCGTGGAGAAACAAATGGAAATATTTTCTCCAGATAGCAGAAAGATTAGATAGGTTTCTTGTGTCTCCAAATTGGTTGGCTATTGATTTTGTCTTGTCTTCTGAGATTCTAACATTCAATGCATCAATCATTTTTCCATTTCTCTAAAGATTGCTCAAAATGCACTACAGTCAAAGCATAAATCCTCATTTAAATTTGAATCTATGTGGTTTTGTCATCCGGATTTTCTTCATTTGATCAATCAATGGTGGTTATCAACACCCTTTGTTAAAGGTTCAAGAATGTTTCAGTTTTGAAAGAAGTTAGAATATATGAAGCTGCAAATTAAAGAATGGAATCTCTCAGTGTTCAAAAACAATTTTGTGTAGAAGGATTTGGTTTATAAGTAGCTATCAAAAATAAATGAAAAAATAATTTCTCAAGGTATGGATAATGAAGTTTTTGAAAAACATAAAAAATTGCAAGGAGAATGGTGTGAATTATTATTGAAGGAAGAAGTTTATTGGCATTAGAAATCTATGGAGCTTTGGCTTAAGGATGGTGATAGAAACACAAAAAAAATTCATATCTCAACTCAAATTAAGCGTGTTAAAAATTCATTTTTTTCCAAGGAAGTTGATATCCAGAAAGAAGGGATTAATTTTTTTTCCCAATTGCTTTTAGCTAACCAAGCTTCTTCTTCAAATTTTGAAAGAGTTAGGGCATAATTTTTGGAATCAATTCCTGAATTGATTTGGCAAGAAGATAATGATAAACTCTTATCTCCTTTCACCTTAGAGGAAGTAAAGGTTGTTGGCTTTTCTTTATCAACTAATAAAGCACCAGGGCCATATGGTTTTACTGCTTTATTTTTTCAAAAAAATTGGGATTTCATTTCAATTGATCTTTTAAGAGAAATGGAGGAATCAAGACTGTCTAGGGGAATGCTTAAGCAATTTAATGTCATGCATATTGCTATTTTTCCAAAAACAGATTCTCCAAAAACATTTTCTGATTTCAGGCCTATATCTCTTTGTAATACAATTTATAAAATATTCACTAAGGCTATGTACTTAAGATTACATCCTTTCATCTCCGACATCATTTCTAAAGAGCAAGGTGGATTTGTGCCAAGAAGAGAGACGGTTGAAGGAGCTTTAGTAGCACATGAAGCACTCCATTCTATTGCATCAAATAAGCTTTCGACAATGATTGCTAAACTTGATATGTTGAAAGCATATGATAGGTTTGATTGGTAGTTTCTCATTCAAGTTTTGAGAAAAAATGGTTTTAGTCATAAATGGTGCAAATGGGTGCTTTCTTGTCTATCTACTGCAAAGTTTTATGTGATTATAAATGGTTCACCAGTGGGCTTTTTTAGTTCCACACAAGGTGTTCGACAAGGAGATCCTCTTTCGCCTTTTTTATTCATTATTCTTGTAGAGGCATTGAGTAGAGTTGTTTCCAAATTTTATGATCAAGGTTTGTTGTAGGGTATAGTCATTCCAAGTACAAACATTGCTATCATGCACTCTTTATTTGCTAATGATACTTTGCTTTTTGGAAAAGCAGCATTAGGGGAAGCAAAGCAAATCAAAGTCGTGTTAGATATGTACACTCAAGCCTCTAGGAAAAAAATAAATGAAAGTAAATCTAAGATTTATCTTTTCAACACAAAGGCATCAGTTTCAAGACATATTGTAAAGATTCTTGGTTTTCAAGAAGCATATTTTCCTAGTAAGTATTTGGGAATTTCTTTCTTTATTGGGAAAAATAAAGTTTCTTATTGGCATAAAATAATTTAGAATATTCAAGCAAAAATCAGTTCTTGGAAAGGAAGATGGTTGTCTTTGTCAAGTAGAATTTTAATGGAAAAATCAGTCCTATCCTCAATTCCTAATTATTTTATGTATGTCCTAAAAGCTACCAAATCATTTGTGGCACAAATTGAAAAACTGATTCAAAATTTCTTATGGTCTAGAAATATAGATAATACAAAGAAGGTGCCTTTAATATCATTAGAAAAGATTTGTTTGGATAAGTTACAAGGAGGAGCATGTCTACACAATATTTCATCAAGGAATCTCTCATTGGGTGCTAAATTAGTTTGGCATATGTACATGCAGCCAAATAAGAAATGGTGCAAGGTCATGCAAGCAAAATACCTAGATAACCTTAATCCTTCTAGAATTCTCACTATGTTAAATCCTCCTTCAGGCTCACAAATGTGGAATTTTCTAATTTCATGCAGGAAATATATAGTGTCACATCTAACTTGGGAAGTTAATAATGGTGAGGAAGCATTATTCTGGAAAGATACCTTGAATGGTCTCCCACCAATCAGTTATTTTCATGATTTTCAACATACTGAAAACATATTAACTTCTCTATGGGGTGACAAGGTTAAAGATTATATTGACCAGATTGATATATCAACTCACAAGGTAATTTGGAGGCATTTGTCAAGTTGCAATATTTCACAAGCACATAAAGGGTTGTTAAAGAAAATTTTGGATAAAATATTAGTGTACCTATCAAATGAAAATGATAAGTTAATATGGGAATTTTCTAAATCAAGTCAATATTCAATTAGAGATGGTTATAAAGCAATTTCACAAAATGATATGCAGATTGGATGTCAAAGGGCTTACACATTTTGTTGGAATTCTATGGTTTTACCTAAAGCTAGTTGTTTTGCATGGCTTGCAATTAAGAACAAGATTCTGACAAGTGATAAATTATCCAAATTGGGAATTACAAATCCATTTCAATGTGTATTATGTGAGAAACATTTTGAAGATATAAATCATCTATTTGTGAAGTGTGAGGTTGCTCAAGCATGATGGTCCTTTGTTCAAAGAAAATTGAACTGGTGTAAACCTTTATCAAACAAATTGTGGGATATTTTCTCAAGTTGGCCATGTTTATTTAACAATTCTTTCTTTGCTTGCATCTGGAGAATTATCTCAACAATGGTTGTGTGGGAAATTTGGTGGGCTAGAAATAAATGTATATTCAGGAAAGAGAAATATGTTGTTGAAAACCTGTTGATTGGGTTATAAAATTCTATATCTGAAGTGGTCAAAAGTTATGTGTATAGGACAAAAAGAGTAGACGCTACATTTATAGATTGGGACTCAACATTACTTCGTAACTGGCCTCAAATTTCTCTGTCATTCAAATGAAGAAAACTCCAACTACCTCAGACCAAGGTTGATCAGGAAAAGGTAATTTGGAAACCTCCACCTCAAGGTTGGTATAAGTTAAATTTTGATGGATCTAGTAGAGGTAACCCAAGTGCAGTTGGTGCAGGGGTGGTCATTAGAGATCATAAGGGTAGAGTTTTAATGGAAAAATAAATCAAGCTTTCAAATGACATGAACAATGTAGCTGAAGCCAATGCAATTTTGTATGGATTAAAAATGGCAAGAATGTTAAAAATTGCTAATTTACATATTGAAGGAGACTCTTTAATAATATTGAATGCATGTAAAGAATGGAAAATTATCAATTGGAATCTTCAATATATTCTGAAGCAAGTATGGGCTTTACTAGACAAAATTAGCATGTATCATATTTTTCACATATATAGAGAAGGTAACAGACTAACATATTTTTTGGAAAACCTAGGATCAGAACAAGGGGAAGAAATAATAATACATGTAATAGATTGCAAAAACACAAACAAAAATTTGTGTAATATCATAAGCAATGGAGAATTGTAGGGGAATCACAATAAGCCTAGCTGGTGTTTGGGTGGCAGAGGAAACAAGGAAAGGAGTCAAGACTTCAAGTTCAGATTCATGTGGGATATTACACATGTCAAAGGTATATTCTTTGAGCTCAAATTGCACTTTGGTAAGGTTTTTTTTCACTATAACACAAGAGTATTCATAATGGCTATTGCAATGCTCTTGAGAAAATTTATGAGACAAAAGTTAGGATTAAGTTGGAGATAGTTTCCTTCAGATTTGGATACAAGATACATGTTTATTTATGGAATTTACTGTTAGTATAATTAATATTTAATTACACTTGCATAACTTTACTTAGGTAATTATTTATTTCATAGGTTTATTATTCTCATCATTATCTTATTGAGCTATCTTGTTGCTCAAGATAAGATTAGGGTTATGCATCTTTGCTTTTATAAAGCAAATCATATCTTGTAATTAAGAATTCCTGAATAATATTATTTTGCACATCTTCTTGCAAAGCTCTTGCTTTTTCTGTTTTTCTCTTCTGTGGAAGGATTTTTCTGGTTTGCATTTCAGATCTTGGTTTCTAACATTTACAATCAAAGTACATGAGTTTTGCTTCTTGCCTTACACTTAAAGCTTCTCTTCAGATAAATGTAATTCAACTTATTTGAGCATCATTTTCCAAGTGGGAAAAGTACTGACAGAATCACATTAAGCCTAGCTGGAATTTTGGGTGACAAGAAAAGAAGAAACAATGAAAGGTGTCGAGACTTCAAGTACAATTTGATGTGGGGTATTACACATTCCAAACGCTCAATTTTTTGAATGCAAAGTGCATTTTTGTAGGAAAATCAAATCATTTCTGACGTGTAATAAAGTAGTTGACTAAGGCTCTTCTCTTCAAATCAAAGTAATGCAACTTATTTGAGTAGCAATTGCCAAGTGGAAAAAGTAAAAACAACTGTGATGTTTTAGGGAGAACAGATGTGTAGAGACATAACACATGTTGAATAGCTAAGATACTTTGTCAAGCGAAGCAATTCATTCCTACTTGAAAAGTAATTGACAAGTGGAAAAGTGTAGACAAATGGGATGCTTTAAGAAGAACAATTGTAGTATTAAACTAACACATGTCATATAGTAAAGGTAGATTAAGATAATTTTGCATAAACCCGAATCACATGTGTTAAGGCTTGAGTTAGCATACATGACATCAGCTACGTACGATGGGAATCAATTCTGTCATAATTTGTTAATATGTGGGAGATAGGTTGTATGTTGAGATACCACTTCCTTCAATGGTTATTTCATGTGAAGTCTTTTCCATAAAGATGAATTTCAGGTGAATCAAGTGGAGCTAAGGCTCGCAAGGCTTCTTTCAGGGAACAAATTAAGGCGTATAGAATATTCCTTTGAAGTACATCTAATGGAAGTCATAAACTGTGAGAAAATCCTCATGATGTAAGATTCGACCTTCGTTTCAACTAATATTTTGTGTCTTGTACAGGCTACAAGTGTCAAAAACTATGAATTCTCACATTGTTTTCAAAAGTGTGAGTTGGGAGTGTGGTTTAATCATACACTATACTATCTGCTACGAAATGTCTCAAATCTATAAAAGAGGCATGTCTAAATTTAGAGAAATTCTATGCAGAAGTTACACATTACCAGATGCGGTTTTATTCCAGTTAATGGCTATCTAAAGAAGAGTGTAATGTAATAATTCCCTTGATATCCAAAGAAGAGTGCCATGTAAGAATTCCCTTCATATCAAAGTACATGTTGTACAGGCCTTGTTCAAATTCATTCTAAAATCCATTTTCAATCCGGATATGGGAAATAAATTTGAGGGATTATTGTACATTTTTACAACAAAGAACTTGTTTGTGCAGAGGGCTTGGAGAATAGAGTTTATGAATTCACAAAATTCTTCCACTAGTGGAGAGGTTAGAGTTCCAAAACTATTCTATGCAAAGTGTAGAAGGATGCAAAGTGTAGAAGGATGCAAATGGAGTTCTACTCACAAAACTATAGAGTTCACATTCATGTCAACGAATGGGAGCTACCGATCTCAAATGAAATAGGTGATTTTGAGCTTCAATTAGTTTTCAAAGGTCACTATGCAACATTTATCAAGCATATTAAAAGGGTAACTAGTGAAGAAATCCTAGAGCCATAAGCAAAGAGGGTAATTTATCCATCTCAATTTCTTTTTGTGTTCATATCCAATCTATTGGACTTGCTTCAGGATGTAAGGCTTGTGGAAATGATAATTAACAAAGTTGTTAATGAGGACTTTTTTCCAAGCAGTGTTTTCTCCAAAGCCTGTCAAAGGTATGATCTATGGAAGGGACAGGGTTATGTTGGAGGCTTGTTTCCTAGGAACTTTTTATTGCATCGAACAATATTTTCAAAGTTGTTTGTAGCAATTAACAAATTTCTCTCTCAGCGAAACTCTAGTCTCATGTTGAATGCTCTTCAAAGGTATATAGTTGAGTTTGATGATGACTTAATAGAAAAAAATAAAAGTCACTGTGCAGGCTATCATGGTGCTCCTGGGTCATGTTCATGATCCCCCTTTTCCACCCCAAATTCCTGTGTTACAAGATGAGAATAGTATCCATATCCAGCCTGAAACTCAGAATGCTCAAATGGTTGTGGAAGAACAAGGGCAGAAGGAAGTTATGCCTAGAGGCCAAGGTTTTAACCTTAATGTTAGCCCTGAAATTCATCCAGAATATTTCATTATGGTTGAAGAGTAGGGAGAAACTAAAAACCCTATAATGATGGAGAAATAGATTGCCCGATGGTGAAATTTTTTTTTGAAAAAAAATGATGAGTAAAGGTTTTTTTCTTGAAGATGGACAGAGACAAATGAAAATGAATCTTGCATGAAGAAGGAATGTGCTAGCTCGATATTTTTTTATAGAAGATGGAAGGTAATGATGAACAGTTCCAATTCAAGAAGTCATCTGATAAAATATCAACAAGCTCTGTAGATAAAAAATTAAATACAATATATGTCTGGTAATTTGGGCTTGTATTAGGGAAGGGTATAAAACTGTGTGGATGATAATATGGGTCTGTAGTTGAATAGATTTGAACTAGGGGTGGACTATAGTCTGATGAAAAATGTTAATGTAAATTCTCTTTTATATCAATATAAATATATATAGACATTAGCCTTTTGATTAAAAAAAAGAATGAACAATACCATTAGCCAAATAAAGTGTAGAAAAAAGAAAAGGTGACATTCACATGAAGAATCATAACACACCATTGAAATACAAAATGCTTTATATATCTATATACATTATTACAAAGGTCGTATTTACATTCAAAATAGAAATCCCATTATATTCTTCTTCTAGACATAGAGGACAAATATGATGATGTGAATCCCCTCTACCACTTCTTGCATGTGCTCAATTTGGGTTGGAGAGAACATATTCTCATTGGACTACATGAAATGGGAAAACAGCCCCATATCATTTCATTCTAATCCAACACAAAGCAGAGCCATCGACTCTTTAGTAATGTCACAATGAAGTAGTGTTGCAATATAGATGGCATCACCCACAAGGCCCATTCTGGGAAATGCACTTAGTCCTCTAATGGTTGCCCTTAATTTTGCTCAGTACTCTGGTCAAACTAGTCGCTCTGCAACTCTCACTCCCCACTCCCGTTTTCCAAAAGTGTGAACTACATTGTATATGAAGTGTTCCAGAAGCTCAACATTATGCACATGGACATGATTCATAAATTTCTCTCCAATGATCTTCTTGAGCACTCCTTCCTCGACATCACTATGAACCATGAAGACATCTTTCAATTGGTTAGTCATCCATCTTTGAAACTGACTACATTCTACATCCTCAATTGTGATGAAATCCCCTTTTGAGGAAGCGTCGCTCTCAGTACTTGCCATCTCCAAAGAACAAAATCTAAATAATGAGTATGAAGACAATTTCTTTGGTATTTATAGAAATTGAGTGGCATGATAGATGATTTACACTGGAGATTTTTATTGGGAATAATACGTGATTGCAAGGACAATAATGTGTCTTGAGAATAAGAGGGTTGTCGATGTGAATTTGGTGTATTAATTTTTTTAGTTCAGCTTGCTAAATTTTCAAGTTGTTCACCTTGTTAATATGGTCCACATGAGTAAAATGGCAGATTTTTTTTTTTTTTACTGCAAATTCTAGGAGTTACATCCTATTTGCATGTATGCCAGGCCACGGGGTAGAATTATAAGCAAAAATGCTCTGGCTAATTGTAAAGATCATATCGAGAGAGGCAATGTAATGATGATTAATGTCATTCATTAATGTTCTTTGTTTATTATCCTCACTAAGTGGGAAATTATTTTTCATGAAACTGTTGCTTGACAAGATGGTCGTTACTTTAACGGCTAAGATCCAAGATTAGGTTTTTCTTATAAAATCTAGTTCTAATGACTCTTCAGGGGCCCGAATTTCTTTTGAGGATTTGCATTGTGATGTAAAGAAGGGAATGAGGAACATTTTTAAATTGAATCTTGAAACTCAAGTTATTCTTTTTCTTTGAACTTAGAGTTATGGATGTGATGTTCTATTGAATAAGTCTATGGGCTAAGATAGTAGTTGAATTCATTTTCTATGAGAGATGATTTATTGATATCATATTCACATTTTTTATTTAAGATCAATTATTTCAAAATAACATTTATTTGATATCATGAGTTCTAGTCTTTGTGTTAGGATGTCGATTGTTTCATTTGATTAATCGCATTGATCTCATATTTATGGATTAGTGTTAGTCAGAATTTTCCCACTTTTTGGTTAAAAGTGTATCTATTTTAGTCAATTATAATCTTTGAGGGAGTTGTACCTCAGTATAAATCAAAGGAAAATAACAAAATAAATTGTGATCTTTCCAGAGCTACTGGTGATATTGACCTTATTAAGATGGGCTATAGAGTTGATATTATGGTATGTTAATAAGGGCCAATTCATTCGCTAAGAAATTTTTGGCGAATCTACTGGGGAAGGATATAACATTATAAAGGTTTCCTTTATCATTCAGCAAAATGGTTTTACCACATGAAAATTTCTTCCATGTATTACATCCAGGCCTTGATTGGATAAAAGCCGAGAAAGAGGATATCATCTCTTAATTAAATACCCTCGCTTGGAGATATAGAAGTGTTGTAGACTACATGAGAGCAAACTTCATGCTTGAAGAAGAGGAAGAATGAGCACAATTCCCACCTTGGAGAATAGTAGAAAGACCCCCCCAGAATTAAAATTATATGGTACCCTAGTCCTCTCCCTTACCCTAATCGTAATCAAAGTCCTCCACCAAACCCAAACATTCCTCCAAGGAATTGATTCTCAAAAAGAAGCTTTTGGGGATTAGGATAAGTAACCCTGAAATAAAGAAAATACTTTTTTGGAAATAATTTGGCGACTTTGTACAATCTTTAGATGATAGAATGGCTACCACAACACCTCAATCATGGAGAAACTATTTTCCCTTAGCCTTATCGCAATATAGTGACTTACCACGTGGATCACTAGTAAATTTTCCCAAGTTCTCAGGTAAAAACTTGCAGGACCTTGAAGAACATATACTAGCTTTGATAGTTACATGCAGACTCTCAAGAGTTCAGGAGGAGGATGTTTTCATAAGATTGTTTTTTGATAGTCTCATTGAAGGTGTTGTAGAATGGTTTTGGAATTTAGGGCATGGGTCAATTACTAGTTGGGGTGTTTTGGAGAAAAAAATTCTTAGAAGGTTTAAAGGTATGGTGAATATTGTTGCTTTGCTTCATCAATTTTTCTAGATTGAAAAGAAAAAAGGTGAATCCATCTATGACTTTTTCGATCAATTTAA
>VDFB02341001.1:0-42786 GCA_007258455.2 Sequoia sempervirens
AACAGACTCCTTTCTTCTCCATAATTTATTAAAAATATAGAGTAACACTTGGCCCTCCATGATATCATCTTCAAATCATTGCCTTCATCTCATCCTAGAAATATGCTTGTGCTAAAGTAGATTAACTCCTATAGCTGCATTGAATTATCATCCTCCTACTGCGGGTTGAGAAACCTTTTGCTACGGGTTGATAGATTCTTCAGTGTAGGGGTTAGTCCTTATTTCTTAAAGCCATTTTAATTTATAGCAACTATGATTAAACATGAAATTATACTAAAATCACAAACATTCAAAGTTCACACACATTCATTAATATAGCATATATCACCTTCAAATACTTTGAAATGCTTAAAGTATATAAAAAGGTTTGGTAATGTCTTTTGAAGTTTAACAAAAATAAGATAAAAACATGAAACTACAACAAGGAAATTGGACATTCTTATGACTCATCAAATGGCATCCCTTGTCATGTGGTATGCTAAAGGTGAAGCCTTTCATTCAAATAATGAGGGTATGCAAAAAATCATGCCTGAAGATGAGGTTCCATGGAAATGCATGCCTAAAGGTGGGGATATGAGGAAATGCATGCAAAAATAACAAACAAAGAATAATCCTAAGTGCCAAAGTTAGGAGCTCAAAAATTTGCATGTTGAAGAATGTTGCTTGGATTGATTTATACTTGGTATGATAGCATTAAGTTTTGAAAGGTTTGATATTAAGGATTTACGGAATGGGATGTAGGGATGCTAGGATAGAAGGGGAAGCAAAGTTCCATAGCCCTGAGAGGGAAAAAGGTGAGACAATAGACAAGCAAGTTTTAGGAATTTGAGGATAACTGATGCAAAAAAGAGTGGGGATTGGAATTCAAAGATAATTGATATAGAAAAGAGTGGGGACAGATTTGTAGAGATACTCAATGTAGGAAGGAGTGAAGATCATTCTTCAATGATATGTGGTACAAGACAAATAAGGGTTTAGATATACCTTAAGAAAGAAGGGGTGGGGATCAATATTAGGACAAAGTTGGTATAGGTGCACCATGGGGAAGGATAATTGATCATTGGTCTTATACTAAGATTAAATGATGGTTGGTAGGTACATCCTCAATATACCATGAGGCTGCATGAGGCTAGATTCTATAGATGAAAGGAAAATATATTGAATAGCTAGGAAAAGAGGGTAATCCACACTTCTTAACTTTCCTAATGTATAAAGTTCTTGGGGGCTTAGCCTGATTGATAAGATTTTACTTCCAAGAGGTATGTGACCTTTCAATTCACCCCCAAATTTTTATAATCCACAAAAGAATTGGAGTTGTGGTCATCCCCTAGGATGATGAAATACCTAGGTAGGCCCCTCAGAAGGATTATCCAATCACTTTTGGTCATCCAAGATCACAAAAAGTGCAAGGGCAAAGAATACACAATTAAAGTCCTTGGGATAAAAGAAAATTATGAAAGAAAAGGGACCAACTTAATATCTTGGTCTCCAAGGTCACAAGATGGAACAAGGAGAGAGCATGCATTTAAGTATAGCCTCAAAAACATGACATAAAAGATTAAGTTCCCTTAATAAATTGAATTGTGCTTAGATTAGTAATAAAAATATATGTCTTTAACAAGCACTTACTACAAACAATATTTTAATAGTTTAATAATTTTCCTTGGAAATGTATTTATCTACACAAGGTGATGGTAGGGCATAAGGAATAAGAAAGAAATGATGATTTCAAGGGGTTAGGAAAGCTTAAATTTCAAAGAAAATGATTACCTTTGTTGTAGAGGTGGATACACCGAAGTAGGAGTATAATTGTTGAGATAGGGTGTGGATGCACTAAAGTGCAAAGAATTCACCCAAATGAGAAGCACATACACTGAAATAGGTGTAGATGTGCCATAAGATGTTACAAACCTACTAAACTATTAATAGGCCCATAAAAATATCTTAAACCTACAAAAATGAGGTCAAACCTACAAAATATCTTAGGGGAATGGTAGTGTGGGACACCTTAATTCATCATTATTTGTCAAAAAATAGAGAGAAAAATGTGTGGAAAGTGATAAAAATGAAGTTTAGAAACTGATTTTTAGATACACCACTTTATGTGTGGATACACTGATTTATGTTGCAAACTCGTTGAAATGTGATTAGGGCCAAATAATTGGTCAAAAATTACAAAAATTAGTGTTAGGGAGCCACAAAAGAGGGTTAGGATGACATATAAACCCTTAGAACACTATTACAGGTACAAAAATATAAGATTAGAGGCCTTAAAATCTTGAAAAAGGGACCAAAATGATGATAGTTTTTATGACCCTATTGGGCTACCAGGCCTTATGCAAATCCACTAATTCATGTTGTGCATATATGAAGGATGACCCCTGCATGTTGAAAAAATTTGTAGGTTGTGTGAATATATTGATTTAGGAGCATATATGCTAAAATATGGAGCCGATGCAATGATCTAAAACCTATAAGTGATAGAAAGTTACCAACACATGGAAATGATTAGAACATGGGATGTGAGTCCCATCAATCATGCAAAAGATGTGTATATATGAATTGGAGCATACAAGAACAAGTAAAACTAATATTAACCTATCCTACTCATAATATATGGAACACTCTAATTAAGCATAAGAGTTACCAAAACATTGATGAAATCATACAAATAGCTCACTAATGCCAACTCTTGTTGCACCAATCTATATGATAGTTGTGCTAAAAAATGGTTGATGATGAGGTATATGAGTGTCCCTACTTGCAACATAACATTGCAATTCATGGAGATATATTAATGGCTTGGGTTGAGTTTGACTTATAGATTTTTGGATGAGGTATAATATGACTAGGATCAATTTGAAGGATCATGGACTCAAATTGGTTGAGAGGATTAGGAGGATGAGAATAGGAAAAGTGTCTCTAGTTGGTTTGTGAGGATTAAGCAGTCCAAGATTCAATTGGAATCAATGGTTGATAATTCTCTTGGAGAAAGTGGTTGTATGAGATGGAAGGGGGTAATTTGGGGTACCCTATGAGTATAAGTAAGTCCTTGACCCATGTGACATGTACCATCAACCATGTCTTGCGTACGAAGAGCCCATGACTATGTACACTTTTGGAGAATGTGCATGATTTGAGGGGGTTTGATCAAGTTAAGAATGTGCAAGTGGGGGATTAGTGGGTTAATTGATTTTAGCTCACTTAACGAAAAGTGGATTAAATGGATAATTAAATAGATAGGTATATTTATTTAATTTTTGGGATGAGGATGGGAAACTTAGGTAAATGAATATTTAGATTTATTTACATAATTTGGACTATAAAAAATAAGGATGATTAATGATTTAAAGGTTAGAAATAAGATTGGTTGAATAATGATGAATAGTGATTTTATTAATTAAATAATAAAATATTATTTAATTAATAATGAGATCAAAATTGGATAATTAATTAGATAAATAGGGATTTATTCAATCAATTATAAGGGGAATGGTTGGGTGATTAGTTAAAATGATGATGTATCAATTTTAGGTATCTACACCCTCCTTCACCTGGTGATTCTCTAGATTTCATTGAAAGTTTACCTACAAGACCATTTAAAGATGATATAAATAAAATTGTTGTTGACGATACTTTTGATATTGAGATGGATAATTTATATTAAAAAGTGTTAAAAATCGATGAATATTTTTCAAACATTTTTAGACATAATATTTTCATAGTACTACATGAATATAGTGGCCTATTTGCATGGTCATATCAATGCATGCTAAGCATATCTAGTGATATTGATATATAAATATTATTTATGATGAAGACGCTAAACCTCTAAAAAAATATGCGCCCTAAATTTGCCTTGACGACCTTTGGATTAAATAAAAAAGTTGTTGAAAGGTTGCTTCGTTAGACCCATTGACTAGTCTCCATGAATTTTAAATATAGTGTGTGTGGCTAAATGTTATGGACATATTCATTTATGTGCTAATTTTAGAAGTCTTAACGAGGCATCATCTAAAGATGATTTTCCATTGCTTAATATTGGTATGGTTGTTGATTCCATAGTGGGATATAAAATATTATCATTTATCATTGGATTTCCAAGTTATAACTAAATTATTATCAACCTCCAATATGAATTTATAATAAGACTAATTTTACTATTTTTTGGGATATATTTTGTTGTGTAGCTATGTCTTTTGAATTTAAAATATTAACGCTACTTATTAGAGGGTTACACCTTTAATTTTTCATGATTTTATGCACAATATTTTAGAATTTTATGTGGATGACACTGTGGGTAAATCTAAGAAATTAACTAATCATCTACAAGAATCAAGGACCATTTTTGTGAGGTCATTACAAAAATCTATACTTTCCAAGGTAAAATCCAAGTTATTCGATGCTTTATTTCATAATTGAAGTACTGTAATTTATCTTTCACTTAAATATTATAGAAAGACAATAAGTTTCAATAAAATGGAGTTCCAAAAGTGATGATATGAAATAATATTTGACAAATCCACCAATTCTTATTCATGTTATACATGGTAAACCTTTATTGCTATATGTTTCTATTATCGAGTCTACTAGTAGTGGCTTGTTGGCATTGAAATGATGATAACGGTAAAGAACATGTCTTTTCTATTAGTCACACTTTATTCTAGATTATAAGTCACATGATACACTCCAATGGAAAAATTATTCTTGCAGTGCTTTGTGAGGCCCACCTTAGATGGGTATTATAACATGATTTCTATATGTATGTATTAAAGGTATTTTAATGGAAACATGAAATTAATATATATTTTTTTAGATTTAAAGTATTCAACATTTTCTACATTATCCATTGACTTGTTTAAGATGCATTGAAACCTCAAACTTATGATTGGTATGGGGATCATGGATATCATAGTCCATGTGGAAGGTATTGCTCATGATAGACATAGATATATCATATTTGAGAAAAGAATCCTTCCAAGATTGTAGGTGTTTAGCTTTAAGCACTTTTGCATATCAAACCAAAAATATTAATCATTAATGGAAGGTGAGAACCACTTCAAAAATTAGGATTATTGATACTATATTCATCCTTGACAATAATTTTATGTTTAGTTAATCAATTCATCATGTGAACTCAAGCATGAGAGTTATTAACATTACCTCAAGAGGATAGAACAATAAATATCTATATAGAAACTTGTTTAGACAAATCATGGGAATTAAAAGAGATGTCCATATTTATTTAGTATCTTTACCATTTGATTCATTTGGTTTACCATCAAAGTGTGTGAGAGATGGCTTTCTCTCATCATTGGACATGTTCATTTAGTCATATCAATCATAGAATTTTATCATCATAACCTGAAACAAACTGAAAATGCAAAGAGATAATTAATAAAGTATTTAATTTGCTTCTTAAAATTGACTAGAAATAATAAATAGAATAAATCCCCCAATAGTTAGTGGCATTACTAGAGACTTAATGATATGACTTACAATTATGCCAATTTGGTTTATATGCATCATTTATTTTAATCACGTTATTTCCAAAATGGTTTGTGAATTTCTTGAAATACATCATGGAAAGTGATCCTATAAAGCTTAGTGATATATGTTTTATCTTACTACTAAATCAATTTGTTTGAATGACTTACAATTATGTTAATTTGGTTTATATGCATCATTTATTTTAATCACATTATTTCCAAAATGGTTTGTGAATTTCTTGAAATACATCATGGAAAGTGATCCTATAAAGCTTGGCAATATGTTTTATCTTACTACTAAATCAATTTGTTTGAATGACTTACAATTATGTTAATTTGGTTTATATGATTCATTTATTTTAATCACATTATTTCCAAAATGGTTTGTGAATTTCTTGAAATACATCATGGAAAGTGATCCTATAAAGCTTGGCGATATGTTTTATCTTACTACTAAATCAATTTCATTATATTTGCATAATCTTACTCTTGAACTTCTAATTTCGATATTTCCAAATTTAAAGAAATTTTATTATGTTTTTGAAGAATTATTTTTACAAATATTTATGTCAGTTGCACCTTGTTTTACACAGACAAAAACCTATTAGATACATGTTAGTTTTATAATTCTTTGCATAAACTCTTTTTAGAACCTTTTTGGTATCCCAAGATATTTAGAGGGACTAAGGATAAAAAATGGGACAAGTAACAAGAAGCCCGGGAAAAATAGCAAGCCAAAGTCTCATAAGAAATCAAAGGTAAAATATTGAAATTATAACAAAAGAGGTCCCATTAAGAAGAAGTGTAAATACAAGAAGAAGGTTGGTTTTTTCAAAAAGTCCTTAAGCAATGAGTTAATTAACTTAGGTGCATCTTATTATACGATGTTTTATAGGGAATGACATTCTAATTAAAAGGAGTGTGATGGAGGATGTGATTTCCTAGTTGATAATAGATCTTTAACGA
This sequence comes from Sequoia sempervirens, assembly GCA_007258455.2. Taxonomy (NCBI): domain Eukaryota; kingdom Viridiplantae; phylum Streptophyta; class Pinopsida; order Cupressales; family Cupressaceae; genus Sequoia; species Sequoia sempervirens. The sequence goes on from VDFB02341001.1 coordinate 6,456, forward strand.
TAATTGGGCAAGGGACGAAAAATGTCTCTTTAATGGATGAATTATTGAGAGAACTCGTAAATATACTGCATATTCTAATTTTGATCATAAATCTTTTATTTATAAGATGATTAAATTCAAAATGCATGTTAACTTAAACAATGATAATGGTGGTATATTGGTTAGAAACAACTTATTGCTTCCTCGGGGAGTGATAAATTAAAATATACTTAGGATGGATACAACAATATTGTGTAGATTTACCAGTGTAATTGAAACCTAATTTGGGGTTCGATGTATTGGAAGTTCAGGCATTATCTACGGGAGTTGGGCGGTAGGAACATTAGGGGAGAGGATCCAATAGTTGAGCATGTTTCCAATAGTTGTGATAGTAGTTGTTTATATAATGTCTAATAGTTGTGACATGACTACCCTAGCTTAAACAAAATGTATTCCTTTGATCTAAAAAAACAACCAATCATGTGTTGCCACATCAACGCTCAACTACCCATGATGTGAATGCAGAAGTATTTGTAGCATTTTTTTGGGCCTTTTAGGACACCTTGACAAAAAAAACATGCTGATGTGGCATCATATTTGATGATGTAGCCCTGAAACAAAAGTTATAAGTAGGGGACTTGCCAAGTAAGCTGCTGTAAAAAATTTGGAGCGATTTGAAATTTCCGCGTAAGATTTTGAGAAGTGGGAAGTTAGGGTGCACAACTACTGGGTACTCTCCCCTAATGGGGAGTAATTCAAATGGAAAAAGGGACTGCACGCCATTAATGCAGGTATGGCGTCCCAATCTACCAGCCAGCCAAAGATCAATTTTCTACAGAAATACAATGATGGTGCAGTTACGAAGGATGATGAATAAGTCAATAATATGCAGTTAACGTGTGAGGGGAGAATAGCTTGATTAGAAGGAGCCGCTACAGAGGAGACATGGGGGGTTATACCTTCAAATTGCAAGGACCATCGACTAACATGATCTCTATCACCAGAGATTTCCATGGCGTAGCCTATGGAGCTCTTCTGGCACGCAACAGCTAGCATGGACAGCAAGTGGCTGCGATAGTAAGACAGATGCAGTCAGTTGGCCGCCATACCTACAATAGTTCTGAGTTTGCATTTAATACGGAGCCAGACTTAACATGTGAGCCTACAGGAGAGTGGTTTAAGGAGCAGCGAATATCCTTAGGTTTGAGTGTGGTTGCTAAAAAAATAACGTGGGATTCTTGGAGCGAAGGGTATTCACACAAGGAGTCGGGTACTCCAGCTTTACCTGGTATCTATTTGTTGAAACCTTGGAAATATGATGCAGAGTGTGGAAGCTAAACAGGGAAATCGTGAGCATCAGTCAAGTGCAAATAACAGGCTCCAATCTGCTTGTGTGTCTTTTCGGAGCCCTTGCGTGGCATCTCTGAGGAGTACCCTGCGTGTATGAGGGTCATTTGAGCTTGGAAGGCTGTTTGGAGAGGACGTGCCAAGAATTTAAGACTTCTGCAAGCTGCAGCAAGTTACTTTCAGCCATGGCGGCATGAGAGCCATGTCTGTGATTCATTGTTACCCCCTTTTTGTATTGCTGTTAGAAGTCATACTATTATTCATTGCAAATAATACAAAAGTTGTTCGGTTATGGGCATAGAGAGTGTTGTTTTTGTTACTAAATAAGGCCCAGTTTGGATCGCTGTAACCTAACTGAGATATAAGTGTTGTAATCTACTCTTTAGATTTGGTTACCTGAAAATGTATGAGTCTGTAGTTATTTCTGAGTAGATATATTGTAAATCAGCCATAGTTGTTAGTTGTTGTTAATGTTGAGTGTTAAAATCTGCAAGTATGTCTGTTAACAAAGTTCTGTAAGATCATGCTGAGGTCTATGATGTATTCTTGCTCAAACTTGACATTGCACAGTCAATATAAATAACAGAAGTTATGGAAGTGGTTATCAGATTGTTCAACACTTTCCAGTCTGTAGTTTGTCCGGCAGCTGCAACTACATCATCTAACAAAATTCCTCCTATCATTTATCCTATAATAGATGTCCATACCCCGTTCCAAAGCTCCCATTTTGGCACAGGCAGTTGCCTACTCAGAGATATCAACGCCCACTGGAAACAGTGGAGGTAGGTTCATTTTACAAAAGTGTTCGACTCAAATCTTAGCAATTGACCCAAGTTCTTAAGAGCAGAAGATGAGATAGAATTTTAGCTCCAAAATGGTAAATGCATTTGAGAATAGCAATAACCGTGGAAATTGCTGTCCCTTCAGATCATTGGCCACGCTGGGACAGGGGATTGTCTGTGGAGCATATAGAAACAAAAGGAGGACTAAAGTTTTTGAGGTAACTGATTTAATTGTTTCCTTGTAAGAAGCAGTCTAAAGTTTTTGTCATTGTTGACTTATGTCTGAGAAGGCATATTGGATGGGTTTTAAATTCTCCATTGACTGACCAAGCTAAGACTGTGATTGATGACTATTTTTTTTTAACGTTAATTCGGATGATAGATTCATATAACACACTTGACCTTCATCTTGATACTTATTTGCAGCCATTTTTAAAATTATTATTGATAACGGTACAATTTGGCGTAAGACCTTTATGTACCTTTTGATTTTTCCTGCCTCAAGGAAAACACCATCTGATAGTCTGCTCACATTGAATAATAATTACCAATCTTATTGCTATAGGAAAAATCCGCAGGTTGAGATATTGTCTACAAGTCTCACAATAACATTGCACATTGACAATAACAATAATATCAGTTGTACTATCTACATTGGTAATAATAATATTACTATCATTATTAAGGTAGGGGCCACTATTAAGAGTAGATATAAATATAAAAAATAAGCAGTAAAATTAATGATAAAAGCGTTTAGCAATATTAATATGTATCGACGATAAAATTACAAGAAATATTAATAGTAATAAATAATAATGTTTTTTATTAAATAAGCATCATTTACAAGGTGTTGTAACCTTTATACGGAAAGCTCTTAGGGCCAAAAAGAAGCTAGTTCAAACCATAAATGAACAAGGAAAAGAAGACAGGCCACACACAGAAATAGCTAATAGACAGTTGTCAAACAACGGACGAGGACTAGACAACCCCAGAACCTGAGGAGACTAATCTTACTCCCTTAATCCTAGGTCGCGAAGTAGTGAAAAATCTTGGGAGTCCCTTCTTCTTTCTCAACACAACAAACCAGGAAGACTCGAAATCAAAGTCCATTGAGAGAGGCGAGAGGAGCAGATCCACAACAGCCACCATGGGTAATGAGCCACCACACAGCAAGAGAGTCGGCAGCATAGAAGAGGAGACAAGAGCAATCAAAAGACCAACAAATGCATTTAGTGAGGGTTGGGTAGGCTCTACCTAAACACATTTGACAACAATTTAAGGCAACAAAGCTTCCACGAAAGGGATAGCTAGAAGAGGAGCCTAGCAAGACACAGACTCCTTGGATGAAACAACATGGTCTTCCTCCTCGAATGAACCATTCGAAGGAGGAGAGCCCATCGTGAGATGATCCATGAGAGAAATTCTTCCACCATGTAGCAACGCCCTTGCGGTGGGCATGAGGGCAACCAGAGGCCAAATGACCAATGGAGAAATATCTCTTGCACCAAAAAGGGAGGCCCTCATAGTCCAGGAGCTACATCTAAGGTCTATCCTCCACCAATAAAACCACATCACCATGGAATGGTTTGGAGATGTCCAAATCAACTAAAATATGAGCTACTATAGTATACCCAAGCTCCTGAGTCGTAGAGTCCACCATCAAAAAGTGTCCAATGGTGTTGCCAATAACTTCATAACATGATTCTTCCCAAAACTGGAGAGGGAGATTTGGCAGTTGGACCCAAACAGGTCTGGTATTCAGCGGCTCCGTAAGAGGATTGAAAGAGCAAGACCAAGGCTTGATGGACAATGAATGAATACCCCACATCCACTCCTTGTCCAACACATTGTCTCGCTACGTGAAGGAGGTGAAGGTTGCTAAGAAGAACCCCCTTGTACCGTGATAGAGCTCAATCTGCCCAGAGACAATAGGCTTCCAGGAGATGGAAACCCAGTCATGGAGATCAAGAAGGGAGGGCCACAAGCCGTTAAACCTGTAGACCACACCTTGTTTCAAATAGTAATCCTCATTTTCAGTAATCTTAGGTCCACAAACCACAACAGGGGAAGCGCAAGCATAGGGCAAAGGCCGAACTTGAGCCAGAGCAGGAGACCGAGCACCAACCTTTGAAAAAACCTCATAAAAGGACTTCATCCGTCCCAAAGAAGGGAAGCCACCAACAACTGGAGCAGGAGGAAAAACTACAGGAGTAGAGGGTAGACCGTCTAACCCTTGCAAAGCCACAGCCTCCTGCGCAACATCGCCATTCAAAAAAGTATCCCATTGATTGTCATCAGAATGACTCTCGCCCAACGCCATTTCAAAACAGTATTCAAAATAGTATCCCATTGAACCTCAACGGGGTCCAATTGTTATTATAGCAATTGTTAATAAATAATAATGTTAAAGTCAAGAGAAGCTATAATATTGATAACAGATAAAGAATATATATATAGTCTAGTTCTAGTGTTAAGTTAGAGAGGATAATATTAACAAGTGTGAAAATATTATAAATATTAGTATTGTAAGTAATAGTAATATTCATAAGAGGTGATATGAACATGAAGAGGGTATTGATATCGATAATGATAATGACAATATTCTTGTCTATATGGTAGCAAGTATGGGAGGTCATAGCAATATTAATACTACAAGAATATTAATACTAGCATTATGCAAGATATTAAGAATCTTAATATAATAACATTCATAAGTCTCGATCTAAATACCAAGGGTGCTATTAGAAAATAGTTGATGTCATACATATTGGCAATTTAGTCTCCTAAGTTAACACTATTTATTATTCACTGCTACTATTTATTACATAAATTAAAGTCTCCATGAAGGACTGTTGTATGATGAATAAACTGGGTTTATTGATGTGTCCTCTTTTGTGAATGAATACTTGCTAATTGATTAGTGAGCTAATAAGTGGTATCTAAGGGATATGACTCTTGATTTTTTTTATATAAACCAATCTGATGAAAATCTTATCATGGCAATTATTATCTAAATTTGATATGTCAAGCTGAGGGATTCTAAGTAGAGCTATTGATAAGCTCGGTCTGTTATTTGTGCACTCTTTTGCATACTTTGTGTTGGTCATATTTTGACACTTTATCATGACTATTTTGATACCTTATTATTTTGAAGGTTGTATAACTGAATTCTTGGTTGGAAATTAATGGCAAAATTAATCGTTCAAATACTAAACTAACTGTGAACTTGAGATCACTTAGAGGATTATTATACTTCCCTAAATATTGTGGTTTATATTCTCTATTTTGTATTAGGATATCATCCTATGGTGGCATCATGTTGTTAGAGTATTAGGACAATATTTTGTTGGGATATCAAAATGTTATGGACTAAGGCCCCTAGAAACATTGGCATAGTAATTAAAACCAGTTGGTAGTACTCATAAGGAGCATAACAATATAGCTAGCATATGTTTGATAAAGAATGGTATCTAATAGTAGATTGTTCAATACATATTGTTTGTGGGTTGAGTTTAACAATGTGGTATCATCGTACATGTGAGTTGTTCTATTATCATTATTGAACAATATTATCATCATGTTAAGAGTGTCATGATCTTGGTTGAGAAGATTAGGACATTACTTCTTGCATTATTAATTAGTACATGGTAGTGTTAAGAGACACTTTGATTTTTAGATGTCCTATATATGGACTAAACTTATTAATAATATGGATAGATTTTTATCCATCCTTCTTTCTAATTATGTATTATTTCTAATATTTAATATTGTTAAAGGAATAATTGTTGAATGTATACTAAGAACTATGTTGTGTAGCTTGGTGTAACATTCAAGGTTAGTTAGTGATTGAGATAAAGGGTAAAAGTATCAAATTATTTTTTTATGAGTTAGTGGGGGATGTTGTTAATGGTTTATGGTTGAAAGTTATATGTCAAGATATCACTTGAACTGATTTTACCCTATTTTTGACTAACTAAATATGAGTTAATTCGATTTGAAGTTGTCAAACTATGGCTCCTTTGTGAATTATATACGTAGGCAAGGTCGTCAGAGACGAGCCCCCGAGGAATTAGGTCTAGCCCCTAGTTTGTTCTTTTTTTATTACTTTGAATTAATAATGATATTTGGACAAATGTCGTTATGTTTTTTATGAATTGTGTGCTTTGGAAACAAAATTGTGTGAGTTAGCCATGTGTTGTAATCGAAATTTGAAATTTGTGTTTTGTCCTTAATTGTATTTTGGTTAAAATTTTGGGCATTACATGCTCTTTTCTTCATAGAGGTTGAGGCACTATATGTTACACATTGAAATACATGTGATAATAAAATAAGTCTCTTTGAAATATATTATTTCTAAGGCTAATCTTTTAGGTCATGTAGCATGGTGAGTTATATTATTCAAAGAGTTTAGTATTAGTTTATTTCTCAAAAATCTATCAAAGGAAAATTGGTATTTGATTGATTAGCCACAACACCTTGTCCTACTCAAGTGTACCTATTGATACATATTTTCCAAATGAGAACATACTACACATTGATCCTTTATCCCCTTGGACTATGTTCTTTGATAATTCTACATGTATGACTACTTTAAGGGTGTGTGTGGTATTGAAACTACCCTTAGGGGAGTTGATTCCTTCATCTTTTTTAGTTGAAGTTTCCATGTACTAGTACTATAGCCAATTTTAAAGCATTATTTGTGGGATTACATGAAATGATATCTTTAAAATTTTATTTTATTGACATACATGGTGATTCATAACTGGTGGCTAGACATAGTACCAACAATTATAAGACCAAAGGTCCTAGACTTACACAATATCTTAGTTGGCTTTGTAATTACTTGATTATTTTCTCATTTATTATAGTTGGTGCTACCTCGCTTATGAGTATGAATGATGATAGTCCTCCCTTAACATTACTTATTCATAAATTATGCCAACTTTCCATAGATGACTCTTTTCTATTGCTTTTTACTATATTGACTAGTAAGGAATAGCTCTGTGATATTTATGATTATCTTGATTTAAGGAAATTCCTCCCTAATTTTTCTTAAGATACCCACCTCTACATCCATGAGTTAGTTTCTAATTAATTGAATGTTATGGAGGTATTTTATAATCATGGTTATAATGATTTATTACTCATATTCCTTGATTATCATGATAAACCTATTACTCTTTAGGAATACTTAGGGGGCATATGTGGCGGCCATGATTGTGCTAAGTTATTTGTTTATAAAATTATATGCATGGGTTATTATTGGAGTAAAATAGTGAAATACATGATTTTGTTCAAAAGTGTGACATGTTACACACAAAGTAATCTAAAACATGCACCCACTCATGAGCTTCATCCTTTTACCTCTCCGTGGAAATTTTCTATATGGCCTGGGATAAGCATGGTAAATAATATATCTCTGACTTCTTTGGATGGAGACACTTTTATGATCACCACTATATATTTTATTGCCAAGTAGGTCAAATTCATCCCGTTGAAATCTTCTATGATGCCTAATATTTGCAATTTCATCATGGATAGTCTTATTTCTAAAATTGGTTTTCATTCAATATCATCACAAATAATGGTGGTACATCACTTAAGAATAAATAAGTGATTAAAAAAAAACATATTAATGAGACTCTGTCCTTACTACCCATATGGTAATAATCAAGTGAAAGTTGCTAATAAAACTATTGAGAAGATTTTGAGGAAAGTAGTTGCTAATAATCTAGTACTAATTGACATACATATCTTGTTGTAGTTGTATGGGCTCACTATACTACTATTCACACTCCTATTAGGTACATGAATTATTCATTAGTTTATGTCCAATTGAGGCCATTATGCTCCTTGAGATAGAGAATCCTTCATTGTATACTTTTCTTTGTGGCATCATTGATGATACTACATATATAGAATAAAGACTACACGAGCTTGAACAAATTGATGAAATAAGAGTTAATGTATTGGATAATCCTCAAGCATATCAAAGACATTTAAATAACCTTATATAATAAGGGCATTATTTAGAGAGATTTTTAGCTTGGTGACTTGGTTCTTCATGCTAATCCCAAGAATCCAAATGCTAACTTATTTTACTTTGACATACATCATCATAGTAATTCACATGCAATTCAAAGTGGGAAAAGAATGTAATGGTAAAAATACCACACCCATACTATTTTCCCTTGCATTTTGGTTCCATGATGATTGGATTATGTTTTATGCATTGACTGGTGTGCAAGAGGGAGTATTTTACATGGAAATTGGCAATAGCCTTATCTTGGCCTATCTCATAATCATTCATAATCTAAGCTATAGGTTTTATTGTTCATCACCTTGATTTAGATCTTTGGGTGTGGAATTAACCTAGGCCACTCCTGTACTAAAAAATCTAAACCCCAAACTCTTAAATTTGAATTTCTTAATTTGAGCCCATGTTTCCCTCCCTTACTAGCTATTATGATTTGACTAAAGGGAAACTTATTTGAAATCACACAATATAGTGATATATTTAAGGGATAACCCTAATTCATATATAGACTATAAGATGGATCTAGGATTTATAAAAGAATGAAAATAATGTAGTAGAATCTTATTACATTAGCATTACATCATCATCTTATACATTATGCATGCTTGCATTATTTCTTTAATTGTTGTTTCAAAGCCATTAAATTAGTTTTCTTAGCTTAATCGAGGAGAACATGACCCTCACTTAGAAAGTTCCCAAACGATGTTTGTGAATACTATTTTCTAAAATTGAGATTATAGACATAAATGTATTTATGAATTCTAAATATTAGATTTCAACTAGTTCATTTTTTATAGGTACTACAAGTTTGGGTCCACATGGACCAATACACTTCCATAGGCACAACTATCAATTCTATAAGTAAAAATTTATAAATGTTGAGGTGATTATTTAGACAATGTCCTACTTTTTATCATATTGGTAAACCAATTTTTATTTGCATTTTTAACATATTCCACTATCAAGATCCAAACTAAATATCACATTTAGTTTATTTTATTTTTTAATTAATTATATATTTATTTAGTTACCTTAATTATTTAATTAACCTAGATATTCAAATAAGTGTACAATTTATTCCCTTGTACAACACTGTAAAAAAAATGACTCAATATTAATTTTATATTACACAATTATATTTATATATATTATAGTAGTAATAAATGTCTTTCCCAATCATACATAAAATAAAAACTAACAAAAAAAAATACACATTATCTAAATTTTGATTGTGTAATAAATTAATAAGACAACACAAAAATGTACCCACTCAATTTTTTAATAAGCACTAGATTAGCATTGCACATAATCAAAGTTACAAACTATGAATAAAGTTTGAAATTTTAATGTTCGCTTATTGCAAATTTTTAAGGGTTTTTTTTGGAACACTGTTCATAAAAAAGTTTTTAGTAGAAGATTATTATGGAAAGTGCAAATGAAGACATAAAATTTTTCTAAGGAAGTATAATAAACATTTATTATTTATAGTAGAAATAATTTCTTACAATCTATGAAGATGATTTAGAGTGCTTATGGAATTAATTATGTATGTTTTTTTGTCAACATTTGAAATCATAGTGTTATCAATTCATCATTGGTTTTACTAATGACAAATCACTAAGTTTGATCCCAACCATTCATAATTTTTTTTTACAATTAATTTTAAAAAAAATTGTAATATCTCTTTTTAATTAATTTAACCTATGTGGACCCAATTCTTATTTTCTTAATCAAGATAGAAGATATGTAGTGTCCCTTTGTTTCGACCGTCTTTGAATTTCAAGTTTGTTTATTGGTTTTGTTGAAAACAGTTTTACCTGTAAAATATATGTATATATGCTATAGTAGAGTAAAATAATATAGTTGTGGATAATAAATGGGAAATAAGTAGATGGTGAATTTGGAAATCTTTAGAAAAAGAATTGAATTAGTTATATTTATCTTTTGGGAGATGTGTTAAAGAGTGATTCTGTCTAGAGGATTATTCGATTAAGCTAGATTAATAAATTGGAATGTTTAAAAGGGAAAAGTTACCCATACTTAAATGGATGGAGGATTTGTTAAATAAATGTAATAGAATATTTACGAGAGTCACTTGTTTAATAGATAAATAATTTGGAAGATTGGATAGAGGAAATTGATTATTTATATGTAGATGATTGCTTTCAATTGTTAGACGTTAATAATGTAAGTAGGATTATAATTAAGTTGGGAAAAAGTTTGTAGATTATGACAGTTTTATGTTCAAGGGAAAAATTAATTTACTTGTATTTAGAAAATCGAAAAGAGTTGATTCAGAAAATATATATATATATATATATATATATATATATATATATATATATATATATATATATATATATATATATATATATAATCATGTAAATTCTGATGTTAGAATGAAACCACTTTTATTTTGTAATTAAATAAAAATGAAGCTAGTGAATTAGTATATTAAACTAAATAGAGTTCTATTTGCTTAGTATATATTTATTTATGAAATATCTGATGAGTTAGTTTTTCAATTATTAAGTGGTCTTCAATTATGTTTATAAAAGAAAGGTAAGTTTAAATGTATAGGTTATATGATATTTATTAGTTATAATTTTTTTTTTTAGTTAGTAAGGTAATGAAATTAAAATTTAGTTGAAATAAAATCATTAATGACATTTAATAATTTTATTGAAGAGAAATATTCTATGTATGAAAACCATATAGTGGGGAACGAAGTTAATGAATTGAATGTGAAATTCGAAATATTATTCAAAACTTGATTAATCTATCTTGTCAGCATTCTAATAATTTGAATGATTTGAGGAAGTCTTGCGTATTAATAATATTAAGTAGGGTTAATTTTAGTGATAAGATTTAGATCCAATTTGATAGCTTAAACAGTAAATTTAAATAATTCATTGTTACCCTGCTAATTACTTAACGGTAAATTGAATAAATTAAATGATAATTTTAAACAATAATTAAAATAATTTACTTTTGTGATTAACATTGGAATCAATGTTTTTAGTCATGTATTTTTGCTGAGGGAAAAGGTTCTAATTGAATTACACACATAAGTTTTACATCAGGTGGTAAAAACAAGAAAAAGAGTGTTTGACAGGTGTTAGGGCATGCACTCGAAAAGTGGAAATTTTTTCCACCTATAATGTTTTGGTTCTCGAAAACAAAAGGGGAAGAACTTGTTGTTTTAAAAAAAAAAAAATAACGGATTGGGGATTTTGGCAAGGCAGGATTAATCTAGCTCGCTCTCTCCATCAACACATGCTACATTTCAGTGGGCTGCACCCAGGTATCATTTAAATTCCTCTATCTTTCATCAATCTCCTTACTGCTTGAACCACTCGCACCTGTATGATTCTACACAAACGTCTAATAATAAGGTTTGGGTTGTCTCCAAGATAGTCATTACGGGCATGAAGGTCAACCATGCAATCCTAATGATCAACTATATATGTAATGCAATAAGGCTTACTGTGGTATGAAGTATGTGCAACCCTCATCCACTAAACTTGCCTAACTAGGTGCACCTAGAACACAAACAATGCTTACAACGTTAGGATGTGTTACAAAGTGCTTCACTAATTCAAAGATTTCCAGAGCTTCCTTGCAATATCCATTTTTGTGCACATTCTACAATCATTCCATTTCATTCCATGAGACCATATTTCTCTCCCATTTTTTTTGGCGCAGGAAGAGGAATGCTGGAAAAGGTTGTGGAGATTGGCTCTACACCTTCCAATTGCATTCACTTGTAAGTTTCTTAAGCCTCTTCAATGTGTCCATTTTGTGCATACCCTGCAAATCATTGCATCCCAGGAGATCACGTTTCTTTGAGCCATTTTGATAAACAATTCACACGCCTTCTCTATGCGCCGCATTTTGCATACATGTCTTCCAACACAGTTGCAACTACAACATTTGCCAAAATCTCCCCACCCGTTATGCTTTGGAGGATGTCCATATCCTATTCCAAGCTCCCATTTTGGCGTAGACAAAGTGGACGCTAGCAAAGGTTATTAAATTTGACTTACATCTGTAAATTACATTTGCTTGAAAATTTCTAAACCCTTTCAACGGATTCATCTTGTGCGTAAACTCCAATTATTGCATTCCATGAGATCATATTTCTTTGGAGAGTTCTGCCAAACAGATCACGTGCCAAGTCTGCGTTTCCACTTCTTGCATACATGTTTACTAGGGTAATTGCAATTGCAACATGAAAGAAGGTAGATTGAAATAACTAAATGAAACATTACCCATCCAAGTGTCTGCCTATTTCTTGGATGGGCTCAGATGTATAGGGTCTATGTATATGTATAAGGTCTATGTTCTTGTTCAAATAGACCCGACGGTCTATGTTATTTCCTAAATAACCATTTAAACAATTGTCATAGGATGTATGCTTCAGAAATGCCAATAGCATACAAGTGTAATCCAATAAGAAAATTCATTAGAGAGGCTTACGCACCACACTTGTATGAAGACAAATATTTTTGCAGTGACAAAGATAGAATCAATAGGAATTAATGTTTCCATAACAAAATGTTGAGATAGTTTCTACCTAAATTTTAAATGAAACAAAGGCACCAAATACTTAGCATAGTAATTATAAATAGAATAAAATAAGGCATGCAATTTGCATATATTCTCAATGACACAAGACATTGGATACCTTAAGATCCCATTTCAGAGAGTTAAACGAGAATCCTTTTTGCTTGGATATCACCACACTATATATGTATATATAATATTAAAAAATATATAAAAAGGACCCATAATATCCAAGAAAATATAAGTGAGTAGCAATGAGTTTTGGGCAATTGAGACATGGAAGGTCAGAAGGGGTTGTTTTCTTTTATACTTTATGTTGTTAGTGTAGTTATCTTCTTTGGGAGGAGTTTTAACTCTTTTGATTAGTACTTAATAGAAATTGTATTTGGTGTTTTTGTTTCATTAGTATTGGTGGAATTTATGTCATTTAGTCATAGCTTTTGATTGATTCAAAATTTATATAATTGGGTATAGTTCAAATTATGCTTAAATAATGTATATTCCATTTATTCATGCACATATTAATTTTATTAACAAGTAAAAAGGGGGAGTTTGTATTCAAGTTATATGACATATTTAGTGTTAAATTGAAGTACCAATAATCATATACATGATTGAATTGTATACATCACCATGTTTATATGTACTCTTGATAGGGATGTATTACATGTGTGAATTGAATTTATATGGTGTGTCTAGCATGCTTGTAAGCATTAGGATATAGAGGCCTATGGGTGATTGATTTGTATAACATGTTAATGGGTTGATTCAAATTATATTGGATTGTGTACACAATGCGGCTAGCGTGCTCGTGCACATTTCAATTATTCTATATTTATGTAATGGATTCAAATGAAATATAAATGGGTATCATTTTTATGAGAACTAGAAGAATTTTGGTGATGAGCTTAAGAACTTCGAGTACATCCTATATTTTATTAGTTGTTTTGTTACTACAAATTTCCCTTAGAGAGGCCTTTAATTGAAATTAAACATGATAGATTTATTAGAGTTATTATTCCATCTCTTTCTTTAGGTTTGATATTGTCTTGGTTCAGTTATGTGAATTTAGTATGTTTATTTGTTCAAAATTCGAAGGAATGTATTATTAGATTATTTCTTATATGTTTGTTTTCACGTTTTAACCTTCGTAGTTAAAGTCTTAATATGCTTCAATGGCTTGTAGATCCATTATGTAGTTGGTTATTTAGAATAATATTATTATAATTACTTATGTTGATTATACTTAATTATGTATCAATTTGTAAAGGACCCGATTAAATAAATTATGTGGGTAAGTTGTGGAGTTATGTGAAATGTGAAAATAATGCCTTTGTCGAATTGTTTAATTTCGGAACTAATTGTTGTATGTGAGTGAAGTTGCAAGTTAGCCGAGATTTCTTCATGGATGTAGTTTGAGTGAACATTTGTGTTGAATTAAATGTTTGGATTTGTTGTGTGCTTGGTCTATATTAAGTGGTTATTAGCCAAAGTGTAACTAATTGGGTATCATGTAAGGAAGATTTTTGAGTTTTCCCTTGGATGCCCTATTGGATGATTTACTATTGGTAATTGTGGTTGATGTTGTATTAACTTGATTATGTTATCTTGATTCAGTTTGAAGGTCTCGTTATTATATTGCCTCTTTTATTCATTGCTTTTCATTTTGTGAATTATGGAAGTTATAAATTATAGTCATTTTTTTGTTCCATGATGTAAGTCTTCCTTTTGTGTTAATTATGATTGAGGAGGCTTTATGCAATGTATTTCTTGTAGTCATATCTTGAGATGGTTGGGAACTCAAGGTGTTTGAGTTACCCTCAGTGGGAGTTTGTGGATAGTCGGTATTTTTAGGCTTCCAGAGGCAATTGAGAAACTTGGTTTATGTTTATTTTTCCATGGTTGGACCTTTATGATTCATTGATCTTATTTTTTTATTTTGAGATGCTTGTGGGTGTTACCATGTACCATGGTGTAGAATTTTGATGTGTATTTTGGGCGAGAAGGTTCATTCCTTGCATACGTACTTGGTTCTCATGATTTTAGTGCTTTGTGTGATTTGGTACACCCCTTGATGAATTAAGAAATTTTTTTGATGCTACTAGGGAGAGTGACTCTTCATGGGGGACGACGCACAAAGGGGTTGTCAGGATAACCCATGGAAGAGTTTCCTAATCAAGTGATAATGTAATTAATGAACTAGTGGGTTTGGGTAGTTAAACACTAAACAAGATTAATTATGTGCCTCACCCATACCGTTAGTGCTTTCACAGGCTAAGGATGGGATGAGAAGACCTGGTTGGTAAGATCACTGCCTTGTCCTCACGAAAGGTAAGTGGTTTTGCATGAGTCACCCTATGGAGTGGCGCTTTGAGATAGGTAGTCAGGATAACCATAGATGGAGGCGACACCTTGTGATAGGTTGTCTAGATAATCCATGTAAGGCCATGAGATGACACTCTCCTATAGTACCCATTTATTTTTCCTTGTTTGGTTGCCTCTAGGAGTGTTGTTTGTATTTTTTTGATGTTGTTTTATGATGGTTTTGTGTTAGCCTGGTCTGCTTGACCTTTGTTTGGATGTGGGTCCTTGTTTGTCATCTCCTAGCAATGGGGGCAGGCTTCGGGTCCATGTGGTCAGGTGGAACGTGCTATGCACCCCATTGGGTTCCCAGGTTGTGTTCGTGATGTGAAAGCGGATGCAGAGTTTCCAGAGCTTCACTTGGTTGAAGACTATTCTACACTTTATACCTTATTCTTCATTGATGTATTATTCTTGTACTTGATGTACTCTTCCCGTTGCTATAAGGGAAGCATTATGTAATGTATTATTGTGTCCATGATGTGTTGTATCTATGGAAATATGCTCCACCATTTTAATATTGAACTATGAATTGAAATGTAATAGAATGATGTTTGTATCCTTTTCATCTCTATTGATCATGGATGGTTGTATGTTATCAATATGTTATCTTGTGAATGTATGCCTCTATTGTTATCTTCTTGGCATTATCTTTAACAATGTTGTTGGTAGGGATCGTTACATGTAATGGAACCATGTATCCTCATGGGACTAGTTAGGTTTCATTATGTAATAATGTAAGGTTACTTAGTTAACGGTTATTGCATATTCGTTATCTTTTTCCCTTTCAAAAAAGAAAAATTGTGCTGTAATTTGTTAGTTGTAGTTGTCTTTTAGGGTTTGCATGGCGAGGCGTTACAGGTTGGTATCAAAGCCAAGGTTTACAAACTCTAGGTACTCTAGGTTAATTCAGTCTACTATGTTAACCTTGTGTTTAGACTCTTGAGTTAGGTCTTCACCCTCCTGTCTTTCTCGCTTAACAATTCGAAGTTGGTCGCTAGGTGGTGTTAGTTCAATGGTGCAAAAAACTGGTGGAAAGGATAGGACCCTTGGTGTAGTGCACAATGCACCGATATTATTCCTACCAGGGATGCATTATGGACCTTTGTGTTGTCTTATGATCTAACTTCCGGTGATGTAAGTATGTGTTCATATGTGGAAAATGTGTTTTTTAACTTGGAATTTTATGCTTATGATGTGTTAAATAGTGTTATATGTTATTAATAGATGTAGAAATTGTTGTATATTATGGCTCTTGAGCTTGCGTTGTCTTCGTTCTGCCACCCTCACTTATTCATTGTCTTTTCCTTGGTGGTGTGTGTAGGATGCCTAGTGGTAGGGGTCATGGTCATGGAAGAGGCCGAGGTGGTGGCCGTAGAGCCAACCGCCATAACTCATCATCTCTAAGTACTTATAGGACTGAACGTGAGGAACATCAAGGTTCACAAAATAGCCTGAGAGGCAGAGGGAAAAACCTTGACCAGTCAGGGTTAAAAAGGGTGTAGTTACGTCAGTCGCTTAAAGAGGTTTCTGATGAGGAGACCTTGGCCCACGCCCTCGTTCGAATCAAGATAGAAGGGGGAAAGAAGGTCAAAGAATCCAAACATACTGTTGGAGCCAAGAAACCTTTGGCAGTTCGTGATTTGTCATTGGGGTGTGGACCCAACGTACCCAACTTGTCTAGTAAGGAAAAGGAGTGTCTACGAGGACATCCTTCCTCCTCCAAAAAGGTTGTTGCAGACTCGGATGAGGACCCAGAGGAGTGTCCTCTAACCGATAGCGAGTAGCTTCCTCTGTATTGGAACTTTTTATGATGTACTATGTACCTTGAGACTATGTTGGTGGTTGTTCACCATTTTGACTTGTTGGTTGACAACTTAGGTTGCTGGAATGATTTTGATACTCTCTTTTCTAATATTGATGATATGATGATACATGGTGTTTGGATTTAACTATTTACGTTTATCATCCGGATGTGGTATTGTGTTGTGATGTTATTGCTTAATGCTTGTTTCTCGATAATTATGATGATGTGTTTGTTGGTTGGAATCCTAGTGAGAGGATGATGTAGCATCACTCGTTCATGAGCGCCTTGCTACACTGTGACTCCCTCTCATGGTGTGCTTGTGATTGGATATATATATATATATATTGCTTGACGTTATTTTGATGTAGGATGCAAGTACCGGGCATTGACTCCACCTGCACTGTGAGGTTTGAGTGTGCCCTATAATCCCAATGGGTATGATGTGGAAACTAGAGTTGAAAAGAAAGATTCCTCGTCCTAGTCCGTCACCCCGTCATTGTGTTTGACGATGTCGTCTATTTGTGACCTCATTTCTGTTTTTGGTATTGTTTCATTTTGAGTCGTTTAATTTTTACTTGTTTAATTAATGTCATTATAATGGTTGATACAGTTGTTAGTTCATTGTATTGTTGTGCTTATGCTTGTGAGTGACTTCCAAGAGTAAGTCGATGCCAAGGGGGGGAGGATGTAGTGTCCCTCCATTTCGGCCGTCTTTGAATTTTGAGTAAGTTTGTTTATTGGTTTTGTTAAAAATAGTTTTACCTCTAAAATATATGTATATATGCTATAGTGGAGTAAAAGAATATAGTAGTGGATAATAAATGGGAAATAAGTAGATGGTGAATTTGGAAATCTTTAGAAAAAGAATCAAATTATTTATATTTATCATTTGGGAGATGTGTTAAGAGTAATTTTGTCTAGAGGATTATTTGGTTAAGCTAGATTAATAAATTGGAATGTTTAAAAGGGAAAAGTTACCCATACTTAAATGGATGGAGGATTTGTTAAATAAATGTAATAGAATATTTACGAGAGTCACTTGTTTTAATAGATAAATAATTTGGAAGATTGGATAGAGGAAATTGATTATTTATATGTAGATGATTGCTTTCAACTGTTAGAAGTTAATAATGTAAGTAGGATTATAATTAAGTTGGGAAAAAGTTTGTAGATTATGACAGTTTTATGTTCAAGGGAAAAATCAATTTACTTGTATTTAGAAAATCGAAAAGAGTCGATTCAATATATATATATATATATAATCATGTAAAGTCCGATGTTAGAATGAGACCACTTTTATTTTGTAATTAAATAAAAATGAAGCTAGTGAATTAGTATATTAAACTAAATAGAGTTCTATTTGCTTAGTATATATTTATTTATGAAATATCTGATGAGTTAGTTTTTCAATTATTAAGTGGTCTTCAATTATGTTTATAAAAGAAAGGTAAGTTTAAATGTATAGGTTATATGATATTTATTAGTTATATTTTTTTTTAGTTAGTAAGACCTAATGAAATTAAAACTTAGTTGAAATAAAATCATTAATGATATTTAATAATTTTATTGAAGAGAAATATTCTATGTTTGAAAACCATATAGTGGGGAACGAAGTTAATGAATTGAATGTGAAATTCGAAATATTATTCGAAACTTGATTAATCTATCTTGTCAACATTCTAATAATTTGAAGAAGTCTTGCATTTTAATAATATTAAGTAGGGTTAATTTTAGTGATGAGATTTAAATCCAATTTGATAGCTTAAATGGTAAATTTAAATAATTTATTGTTACCCTACTAATTATTTAATGGTAAATTGAATAAATTAAATGATAATTTTAAACAATAATTAAAATAATTTACTTTTGTGATTAACATTGGAATCAATGTTTTTAGTCATGTATTTTTGCCGAGGGAAGAGGTTTGTAATTGAATTACACGTGTAAGTTTTACATCAAGTGGTAAAAACATGTTTGACGGGTGTTAGGGCATGCACTCGGAAAACAGAAAAATTTGCCACCTATAATGTTTTGGTTCTCAAAAACAAAAGGGGAAGAACTTGCTACGTTAATAAAAAAAACAACGGATTGGGGATTTTGGCAAGGAAAGATTAATCCGGCTCACTCCGTCAACACACGCTGCATTTTAGTGGGTTGCACCCAGGTATCATTTAAATTCCTCTATCTTTCATCAATCTCCTTACTGCTTGAACCACTCGCACCTATTTGATTCTGCACAAACATCTAATAATAAGGTTTGGGTTGTCTCCAAGATAGTCATTACGGGCATGAAGGTCAACCATGCACTCCTAATGATCAACTATATATGTAATGCAATAAGGGTTACTATCGTGTGAAGTATGTGCAACCCTCATCCACTAAACCTGCCTAACTACATGCACCTAGAACACAAACAAAGCTTACAACGTTAGGATGTGTTACAGAGTGCTTCATTAATTCAAAGATTTTCAAAGCTTCCTTGCAAAATCCATTTTTGTGCACATTCTGCAATCATTGCATTTCATTCCATGAGACCACATTTCTCTCCCATTTTTTTTAGCGCAAGCAAAGAGGAATGTTGGAAAAGGTTGTGGAGATTGGCTCTACACTTTCCAATTGCATTCGCTTGTAATTTTATTAAGCCTTTTCAACGTGTCCATTTTGTGCATACCCTGCAAATCATTGCATCCCAGGAGATCACGTTTCTTTGAGCCATTCTGATAAATAGTTCACACACCTTGTCTATGCGCCACATTTTGCATACATGTCTTCCAACGCAGTTGCAACTACATCATCTGCCAAAATCTCCCCACCCGTTATGCTTTGGAGGATGTCCATATCCTATTCCAAGCTTCCATTTTGGCACAGACAGAGTGGACGCTGGCAAAGGTTATTAAATTTGACTTACATCTGTAAATTGCATTTGCTTGAAAATTTCTAAAGCCTTTCAATGAATCCATCTTGTGCATAAACTCCAATTATTTCATTCCATGAGATCATATTTCTTTGGAGAGTTCTGCCAAACAGATCACATGCCAAGTCTACGTTTCCACTTCTTGCATACATGTTTACGAAGATAATTGCAATTGCAACATGAAAGAAGGTAGATTGAAATAACTAAATGAAACGTTACCCATCCAAGTGTCTACCTATTTCTTGGATGGGCTCATATGTATAGGGTTTATGTTCTTGTGCAAATAGACCCAACGGTCTATGTTATTTCCTAAACAACCATTTAAACAATTGTCATAGGATGTATGCTTCAGAAATTCCAATAGCATACAAGTGTAATCTAATAAGAAAATTTGTTAGAGAGGCTTACACACCACACTTGTATGAAGAAAAATAGTTTTGCAGTGACAAAGATAGAATCAACAGGAATTAATGTTTCTAGAACAAAATGTTGAGATAGTTTCTACCTAAATTTTAAATGAAACAAAGGCACCAAATACTTAGCATAGTAATTAGAAATAGAATAAAATAAGGCATGGAATTTGCATATATGCTCAATGACACAGGACGATGGATACCTTAAGATCCCATTTCAGAGAGTTAAACGAGAATCCTTTTTGCTTGGATATCACCACACTATATATGTATATTTAATATTAAAATATATATAAAAAGGACCTATATACACCTAAAATTAGTCAAGACATTTAATTAATTAAATACTAGTTATTTAATTAATATTCTATCTACGTATAAATAAATTCTCAATTTATTTATATAGTTCATATCTTTTAATTCTCCAAATCTAAAATCATAATCTTCTAATTTAATTAAATAAACAAATTTCATAAACTTGTTTTATTTAATTAATTTTCACTAACCTCGGATTAGGAATTCAAGCACATGTCTACAACTTTTCATGCCACCTCACCAAGGTCACATGAAATTAAATAATTAGAATTTTTAATTAGAATTATCTTCAACAATTTTTCAAACGCATGGCTTATTCCTCACATACTTCTTCAACAAACTTTCAAACACATGGTCTTTTTCTCACACACTTGATTCCTTCATCCATTTGGCATGTTGTCTTTGGTCAAGAGATTCCTTTATCCATTTGGCATGTTGTCTTTGGTCAAGGGAACATTCTTCTTCATTCTCTCCATTTCCATCGTTCATCCCTCTTGTTTGAATCTGGCCGTCGATCGCTGCCACATCACAAGATGCTTGGAAAAGCCTATAAATACAACCCTTTGCCATAGTATTTTGCATCCCACATTCGAGTAGAGTTATCATGCAAGAATAACTTTGGATCATTGGAGCATTTGGAGTCGAGTGATCCCACAATAGTGGTTTACAATTTTTGGCCAAACTGGACACTAAAATTATTATTTTTAACTAAATCTTCACATTCGGGCACCTATAGCAGCTAAACTGTGAAGGATTTGAAGATGATGCAAACTAGAGTCTCATCACATTTTGTCTGTAGATTCTAAAAATATTTTTTTCAAAATTTTTGGAATTAGATTGCACTTCTTTTTCCATCTCGACGAAAACTAGTTTTTATCGAAAAAACATTTTTAAAAAGTGGCACATATAATGCATAACTTTTTTTCCATGAAGGATAAAATTCTAATTCTTTCAAATTTAGATTTGTAACTCTGATATCTAGTGCTTCCACTTGGTTAAATAGTTTTTTATTGAATATTTTTTCTTTAATCAAGTTTCGAAGTCAAACAAATTACAATTCGGACATGCGTGACCGTATAGCATAACTTTTGTTGTATATATCAAAATTCAAATTTTATTTTTTGTTGGATCAAGGACTTCAATATCTGGTGCACTCATATTTTTCAAAAAAATTGATAATCTATTTTTTCCACGTATGTGCAACATAGACCTTGTTTTGATGAAAAACCTATGTTTAATAGAACTAAAAAACAAATACATAATAAACCAAAACATATTAAAATTATATATTCATTGGATAGCTCGTTCAAGGACTACCTCATTCCAGTTGGGTTTGTGAGGATTCCTCCATTTTCATACTCAACCTGAGCTCTGAAGTGCCAAAATTTAGATTTTTTGTGTGCCTCAGGGGGGGATGAGGATTTAGGGGGGTTTGTACCGAGCACCCCTTTCATTCGAACCCTGGTTCGAGTCTTCAAGGGGGTTCGCTCGAACCCCTTTCATATTTTTTTTTGTTTTTGGAAACAAAAAGTTTAAGGGGTTCACTCGAACCCAGGTTCGATCGAACCCCTTTTTGGTTCGGTTGAATCCCTAGGTTCGTACGAACCCCCAAAATCACTTTTTTTTCCATGGGGTCATTTTTTCTCAGTTTTCCTTCCTCCATCAAATTGTAAACCACTATTGTGGCTTTACCCAGTCTATAGTTAGAATCATGTTTTTCTTTGTAGTTGCATATAGAATCATGTTTAGCTTCATATTTAGCATTATAGAATCATGTTTAGCTTCATATTTAGCATTGTAGAATCATGTTTTGCTTTATAGTTTCATTTTAAACCATGTTTTTCTTTATAGTTGCATTTTAGATTATCATATAACTAATCATTTGAGCATATGCATAATCATTCTAACTTATTATCACAACATTTGTATCACATAGTTTAGCCACATTATCCATTCATCATAATCTCCATCATAGCTTTCATCACATAGTTTCATATAGGAACTTAATTGGCTTGCATGTTGAATAGCATCTCGTTTCTCAAGTTGTCATTTTAACAACCATAGTGCATATACAAAATCTGAGAGCCAATATGGTTTAATAAATCTTTGAGAATAGAGAACAATGGAACGTTTTTAAAGATTTATTGGTTTTTTTCTCACACACTTGATTCCTCCATCCATTTCGCATGTTGTCTTTGGGCAAGAGATTCCTTCATCCATTTAGAATTTTTTCTTTGGTCAAGGGAACATTCTTCTTCATTCTCTCCATCCTCATCATTCATCCCTCTTGTTTGAATCTGGACTGTCGATCACTGCCACATCACAAGATGCTTGGAAAAGCCTATAAATACAACCCTTTTCCATAGTATTTTGCATCCCACATTCAAGTAGAGTTATCATGCAGGAATAGCTTTGGAGCATTGGAGCATTTGGAGTCTATAGTTAGAATAATGTTTTTCTTTGTAGTTGCATATAGAATCATGTTTAGCTTCATAGTTAGCATTGTAGAATCATGTTTTTCTTTATAGTTGCATTTAGATTATCATATCACTAATCACATGAGCATATGCAGAATCATTCTAACTTCTTATCATAGCATTTGTATCACATAGTTTAGCCACATTATCCATTCATCATAATCTCCATCATAGCTTTCAGCACATAGTTTCGTGTAGGAACTTAATTGGCTTGCATGTTGAATAGCATCTTGTCTCTCAAGTTGTCATTTTAACAACCATAAGTGCACATACAAAATCTGAGAGCCAAATGGTTTAATAAATCCTTGAGATTAGAGAACAATGGAACGTTTTTAAAGATTTGTTTCCTGCAATTTAGAGTTGAGATAGTTTCTACCTAAATTTTAAATGAAACAAAGGCACCAAATACTTAGCATAGTAATTATAAATAGAATAAAATAAGGCATGGAATTTGTATATATGCTTAATGACACGGGATGATGGATACCTTAAGATCCCATTTCAGAGAGTTAAACGATAAGCCTTTTTGCTTGGATATCACCACACTATATATGTATATTTAATATTAAAATATATATAAAAAGGACCCATAATATCCAAGAAAATATAACTGAGTAGCAATGAATTTTGGGCGATTAAGACATGGAAGGTCAGAAGGGGTTGTTTTCTTTTATACTTTATGTTGTTAGTGTAGTTATCTTCTTTGGGAGGATTTTTAACTATTTTGATTACTATTTAATAGAAATTGTATTTGGTGTTTTTGTTTCATTAGTATTGGTGGAATTTATGTCATTTAGTCATAGGATTTGATTGATTCAAAATTTATGTAATTGGGTATAGTTTAAATTATGCTTAAATAATCTATATTCCATTTAGTCATGCACATATTAATTTTATTAACAAGTAAAAAGGGGGAGTTTGCATTCAAGCTATATGACACATTTAGTGTTAAATTGAAGTACCAATAATCATATATATGATTGAATTGTATACATCACCATGTTTATATGTACTCTTGATAGGGATGTATTGCATGTGCGAATTGAATTTATATGGTGTGTCTAGCATGCTTGTAAGTATTAGGATATAGAGGCCTATGGGTGATTGATTTGTATAACATGTTAATGGGTTGATTCAAATTAAATTGTATTGTGTACACAATGCGACTAGCGTGCTCGTGCACATTTCAATTATTCTATATTATGTAATGGATTCAAATGAAATATAAATGGGTATCGTTTGTATCAGAACTATAAGAAGTTTGGTGATGAGCTTAAGAACTTCGAGTATCCTATATTTTATCAGTTGTCTTGTTACTATAAGTTTCCCTTAGAGAGGCCTTTTATTGAAATTAAACATGATAGATTTATTAGAGTTATTATTTCATCTCTTTCTTTAGGTTTAATATTGTCTTGTTTCAGTTATGTGAATTTAGTATGTTTATTTGATCAAAATTCGAAGGAATGTATTATTAGATTATTTCTGATATGCTTGTTTTCACGTTTTAACCTTCGTAGTTAAAGTCTTAATATGCTTCAATGGCTTGTAGATCCATTATGTCGCTAGTTATTTAGAATAATATTATTATAATTACTTATGTTGATTATACTTACTTATGTATCAATGTGTAAAGGACCTGATTAAATAAATTATGTGGGTAAGTTGTGGAGTTATGTAAAAATGTGAAAATAATGCCTTTGTCGAATTCTTTGATTTTAGAATTGATTGTTGTATGTGAGTGAAGTTGTGAGTTAGCCGAGAGTTATTCATGGATGTAGTTTGAGTGAACATTTGTGTTGAATTAAATGTTTGGTATTGTTTTGTGCTTGGTCTGTATTAAGTGGTTATTAGCCAAAGTGTAACTGATTGGGTATCATGTAAGGAAGATATTGAGTTTTCCCTTAGATGCCCTATTGGCTGATTTACTATTGGTAATTGTGGTTGATGTTGTATTAACTTGATTATGTTATCTTGATTCACTTTGAAGGTCTCGTTATGATATTTCTCCTTTTATTCCTCACTTGTCATTTTATGAATTATGGAAGTTATATAGTCGTTTTGTGGTTCCATGATGTAAGTCTTCCTTTTGTGTTAATTATGATTGAGGAGACTTTATGCAATGTCTTTCTTGTAGTCATATCTTGAGATGGTTGGGAACCCAAGTTGTTTGAGTTACCCTCAGTGGGAGTTTGTGGATAGTCGATATTTTTAGGCTTCTAGAGGCAATTGAGAAACTTGGTTTATGTTTATTTTTCCATGGTTGGACCTTTATGATTCATTGATCTTATTTTTTATTTTGAGATGCTTGTGGGTGTTACCCTGTACCATGGTGTGGACTTTTGATGTGGCTTTTGGGCGATAAGGTTCATTCCTCACATACATACTTGGTTCTCATGATTTTAGTGCTTTGTGTGATTTGGTACACCCCTTGATGAATTGAATATTATTTTTGATGCTACTAGGGAGAGTGGCTCTTCATGGGGGCTGGCGCACAAAGGGGCTATCAGGATAACTCATGGAAGATTTTCCTAATCAAGTGATAATGTAATTAATGAACTAGTGGGCTTGGGTAGTTAAACACTAAACAAGATTAATTATGTGCCTCACCCATACTATTAGTGCTTTCACAGGCTAAGGATGGGATGAGAAGACCTAGTTGGTAAGATCACTGCCTTTTCCTCACAAAAGGTAAGTGGTTCCGCATGAGTCACCCTATGGAGCAGCGACTCGAGATAGGAAGTCAGGATAACCATAGATGGAGGCGACGCCTTGTGATAGGTTGTCTGGATAATCCATGTAAGGCCATGCGATGACACTCTCTTACAGTACTCGTTTATTTTCCCTTGTTTGGTTGCCTTTGGGAGTGTTGTTTGTATTTGTTTGATGTTGTTTTATGATGGTTTTGTGTTAGCCTTGTCCGCTTGACCTTTGTTTGGATGTGGGTCCTTTCTTGTCATCTCCTAGCATGGGGGTGGGCCTTCGAGTCCACGTGGTCAGGTGGAATGTGCTATGCACCCCATTGGGTTCCCAGGTTGTGTTCATGATGCGGAAGTGGATGTAGAGTTTCCAAAGCTTCACTTGGTTGAAGACTTTTTTACGCTTTGTACCTTATTCTTCATTGATGTATTATTCTTGTACTTTATGTACTCTTTCCGTTGCTATAAGGGAAGCATTATGTAATGTATTATTGTGTCCATGTTATGTTGTATCTGTGGAAATATGCTCCACCAGTGTAATATTGAACTATGAATTGAAATGTAATAGAATGATGTATGTATCCTTTTCATCTATATTGATCATGGAAGGTTGTATGTTATCAATATGTTATCTTTTGAATGTATGCTTCTATTGTTATCTTCTTGGCATTATCATTAACAATGTTGTTGGTAGGGATCGTTACATGTAATGCAACCATGTAACCCCATGGGACTAGTTAGGTTTCGTTATGTTATATTGTAAGGTTACTTAGTTAATGGTTATTGCATAGTCGTTATCTTTTTCTCTTTCAAAAAAAATTGTGCAGTAATTTGTTAGTTGTAGTTGTCCTTTGGGGTTTGTGTGGCGGGGCGTTACAAGATAAATTTTATAAAAGGCCATGAGTTAGGAATTTAGGGTTCAAAAATAAAATAATAATTATGAACATCTCGAGATGGGGGTGTGGCTTTCCATAATGGAGTGTTGCAACCTTGAGAGACTTAGCATATTCATTGCATCATATTCTAAGACTATTCAATTAATGAGGATTTACCCACTTACATTCATGAAACGAGGGAGCTATTTCGAGGAAGGTATCTTGTGTGAATTGATAATAACAATTTTTTAGGTATACGAGGAATTGGAATTTGAGTGCCCAAGTTAGCCTTCCTACTACTATTGCCATATCCATTAAGGGACTTTCAAATACAAAAAATTATACTCAGAATGAGTGATTACATTAGTAAACATCCGATGGGATCTCATTGTATTGGAAATATGGTCAATGGAGCGATCTGGTGGTGCCAACGGGCCTGCTAGGGTAGTCGTGCCCTAGCCGACCATTGCTGGTTTTCTTGGTGCGAGGGGGGTGGTTGTTTGCCCGCGGGGGTGTCTTGGGGACCTGTCTTAATTCGTTTCCCATTGATTTGCTTCTCACATACTGCTTTGGAGTCTTCTTTTTGTCTGATGTAGTGGTGTGTGGATCTCTTCTCAACGTGCCTTGCTTGGGACCGACTTATTTGGTCTTGTGTCTCTTTTGTTTGCTGGCTGGTGGGGCTTTTGTCTTTAGTGGCGCTGGCTCTTATCTTTTTGTGACCTGGGAGTGGGAGTGGCTTTTTCCTGGGGTGCAGGTTTTGTTTTTTTTGTTGACTTCTATGGTGCAAGCCATGTGGGGAGCTGCATCGGTCTAGGTGTGGGGTTGTCAATGGTCTTGGTCGGTGTCTCATCGATGTTGGGTCTTGATGGATTTGCATATGCCAAATGATATGGATGTGGGGGTTTCTTCCTTGGTGGGTGTGGAACCTGGGGTCTCAAACCCTTTACCATCTAGATCAGGTATAATCGAAATGGAGCTATAAAATTGCATAAGGTGAACATATGTTTAGAAAGGGCACAAGATTGATCGGTTATGGTGATTCAACCTGAATCAGTGTCTAAGGATCCTTTTTATTTCTCCAATCATGTTCTGATATGTAAGTTTATGGGAATGAAGGTTTCTATTCCATTCCTTGACATGTGGATTTAGAAAACATGGAATCCAAAAGGCGATTTTGATATTTTGATGGCTACAAACAATTTCTTTTTGGTGGATTTCTTGTGCATTTCAGATCAGAACAAGGCGTTTAAAGGAGGACAATATTTCTATAACTAGTTGGGTCTCTTCATCAAACCATGGCATGTTGGTTTTAATTTAGTAGAGGAGTTACCTTCTAGGGTCCCAGTTTGAGTCTGTCTCCCTCGGTCACCACTTGAATGTTGGAGAAGCGATATCTTGTAGTTGATTACTTTACTGCTAGGAAAACCGATTGGCCCTTCACAAAAAACTTTGGATAAGAGGATATTATCTTATGCATGGGTATGTGTTGATATTGATTTGAGTTAGCCTTTGTCGGATTCTATTGACTTGATAGTTGGTTCATGTTCCTAGACTTAACCATTGGATTATGAGACATTACCTTTTCGGTGATGTTTATGCCATGAATATGGTCACCTTCAGCGGAGATGTCCTCATGCGTCTAGTGTTGGTGGTGCAAGTAATCCTCCCCCTCAGTCTAATATTAAGATGGTTAAAGGTAAGACTCCCATGCAGGGGGGCAGTGGATAAAGATGGTTTTGTTCTGGTCAAGCCTCGCAATCGTGGTTGGGGTCATAAGCGAACTTTCAAGGATAGGCATGAGGGAGAAAATCTCAATAGATTTGAGGCTTTAGATGAGTTAGTTTAGGAGGAAGGGTTCCTGGCTGACATGCGGTTGGAATTCAGTGCCTGTGTTGAAGAGTTACTTGATGTGCAGCCTTTAGAGATTTCTAGGGTGGATAAGCTTGATGTTCTTGGTCCTCAGTTTGATTTTGTCTTGACCCCTTCGGCTCAGGTAATGGGTGAAGGTAGATTCTGAGGGTTCCCTTGGTGGGGGTGGGGCTATCTTGGAGGTACAAAGTGGTTCTGTTGCAAGTAAAAATAATTCTTCTTCCTTTGCCTTGGGTTTGTAGCAAAAAACATTCAAGAAGGGGGGCTCTTAAGAAACCTTCTAAGGTTGGTCGGAAGAAGGACCAAGAAAATGTGAAGTTAGCTGGCGAGACATTGGTTGAGGCTAGTTCGGTGAAGACTATTGATGCTCACTTCTCCCAACCTCAACAATGATTGTGCTTTCTTGGAATGTGAGGGGTATGAATAACATCCCTCGACAAAAGGCTATTCGGGACCTAGTTTGTGTTCATTCTCTTGATATGGTCTTCCTTCAGGAAACTAAGTTATTAGTTGATTCTATGTTGTGGGTAGCTTCCAAGATTTGGGGTCATTTTCATTGTCAATGTGTGGGAGCGCTTGGTAGCTCTAGTAGAGTGGCCTGTTTATGGGATCCTCAGAAAGTCGGTCCCATTTGGTGGATCTCTTGCAGGAACTCAATTTCTTGTGTTGCTTCTCATCTTGAGTCTGGGGAAAAAGTTATTTTCTCTAATATTTATGTGTCGATTGACTTTCAAGGTAAAGCTTGGTTGTGGGATCATGTTAAATATGCGAGGTCTTTGGATCCATATCTGCCTTGGATCCTTGCTGGGGACTTTAATGCGGTTATTTCTTTAGAGGAGAAAAGGGGAGGTAGTGCTCGCCTGGAGCCTTCCTCGGGGCTCTTGTAGGATAATGTGGCTCTTCTAAGGTTGGTTGACATTAAGCCAGTGAATGGAGTCTTTACTTGGAGCAATAGGAGAAGTGGAAATGCAACTATTTCTAAGAGACTAGATAGATTTTTGGTGTCTAGTTTTTGGTTGGGAGATAGGTGGGTGACCAGTTCTGAGATATTGGATAGTTGAGACTCTAATCATTAGCCTATTAAGCTTTTGGCTGAGTTTCCCCTGCGTGGTGTTAAGCAGTCTTTTAAGTTTCAACTTATGTGGCTCAAGGATGAGTCTCTTCATGATTTACTTCTTGGCTGGAGGTGTCTTGGGAAGCTAAATTATGGCACGACTATGTACTCTTTCTCCAAGAGGCTTCAATATCTTAAATACAGGTTGAAACGCTAGAATCTAGGCAACACTTTGGTAATTTGTTTCATGCAAAACAAAAGGCTCGAGATAGTTTGGATTTGATCACCAGGCAGATTCATGATCAAGGCCTCACGAAGGAGCTGCGTCTGATGGAGGCGGCTGTGATGAAGGCTGTTGAGGAATGAGAGTTAAGAGAAGATAATTTTTGGAAGAAGAAATCCCATATTGATTGGCTTCAAGTTGGTGATCAAAATACTTCTTTCTTTCACAATTCCATCAAAGATCGAAGACAAGGTAATGTTATTCCCTCCCTCTTGTCGCTGGAGGGAGAATTTTTTTCCTCCTCCTCTTTTATTTTTGTTGAATGTGTTTTGTTTTTTTTCTACTTTATTCTCTGAGGATTCGCCTCTTGTGGAGGAGGATGAAGCTAGGGTCCTTGATTGTATTCTGCAGTTGGTCTCAGATGAAATGAATGAAGCTCTGCTTTCTCCTATCACCTTTTTGGAGCTTGAAAATGTTGTGTTTATGATGAAGAAAGGTAAAGGTCATGGACTTGATGGATTGCCAATTGATTTTTTTTAGGAATTCTGGTAAGTGGTTAAGTTGGATCTTTTGGAGGTGGTTCAGGAATCCTTCACGAGTAAACAAATGTTGAAATCTCTAAATGTACTTTTTTGGCTCTTATTCCAAAGAAGGAGGGGGCTAACTCTCTAGATCTTTTTAGGTCAATTGCTCTTTGTAATGTTAATGTTTACAATATTTTTACTAAGTTGATTGCTGAAAGGCTGAAACCTTGGCTAAGTTGGTTAATCTCTGAGGAACAAGGGGGTTTCATTGCTAGTAGGAAAATCATGGATGGTGTTGTTATTGCTATGGAAACCATTAATTCTATGGAGTCTTCTAAGGAAAAGGCTATGTTTATTAAGTTGGATATGGCTAAAGCTTATGATCGAGTTAAATAGAGCTTCTTATTTAAGTTTCTTGAAGCTTTTGGCTTTGCTGGTGACTAGATTGAATGGGTTAAGAGTTATGTTACTTCCTCCTCCTTTTCGATGTTAATTAATGGTGTGCCCACAAAGTTATTTGGTGCTTCTAGAGGACTCAAACAAGGAGATCCTCTGTCTCCCTTCTTGTTCATCTTGCTTGCTGAAGGATTGGGGAGGTTTATTCATTCCCGGGTTGAGAGTGGTTGGATTCGGTTGGAGTTGGGGAAATGATATTACCTCTGAGTCTCATATTCACTTTGTAGATGATGCTACTTTGATGGGTAGGGCGAAGGTTGAGGAAGGTATTAGATGGCGCAGTGTGTTGGATAGTTATTTGGCTACCTCAGGGTAGCGTATTAATGAGGGGAAGTCCTTCATCTACTTCTTCCATACTCTAAGTTTGTCTAGAAGAGAATAGCTGGAATTCTTTGTTTCCAGATTGGTTCGCTGCCCCTTATCTATCTTGGAATCCCTCTTGCTATTCGTTCACTTCCTAAACATTTTTGGCAAGAGATTCTTGATAAGTTTCGAAGTTTGGTCAGTCATTGGACTTGCAGGTGGCTTTCTTCGGCAGGTAGAGTGATTCTTCTGAAGTCGGTGGTTTAGGCTCTTCCCCTTTATAGATGCTTTGTTCTCTCTGCCCCTTCCAGCTTCATAAAGGAATTTGAGAAATTGTCTCATTAGTTCTTGTGGTCTGGAAATTTACTTCATAGAAAGTGCAGTTTGGTTAAGTGGGATGTTGTTTGCAGGCCCAAAGCAGGAAGGTGGGCTTGGTCTTCATAGAACTGATTTGAATGGGCAGGCTTTAGCAGCTAGGTTGTATTGGCAATGGTGTTCTCAACAACATCTATTGTGGGCTAAAATTCTCACCTTCAAATATTTGGGTGTGGTGGAGAGCACTGAGGTTGCTAGATTTAGCTTGGAGGGGAAGGGTTCTATGATCTGGGGGACCCTGAAAAGGGGTGCTAAGCTTGTAAAGCAGGGTTTGTTTTGGATTTGTAATGGGGGACGTGATGCCCTTTTTTGGCATGATTCTTGGGATGGGCACCCTCCCATTTTGTCTTCTCATCCTCATTTGCAGGATTTGTGCCAGGTTTTTTATGGATGCAAGTTGGCGTTATGTGGCTAATTTTAAATCTCAATAGACCATGGGCCGGGTTACTATGTCTAGGTAGAAGAATCCTCTAGAGTAGCCTCTTGGTGGTGTGGCGGAGGATCGTCAAGAGCTTGTTAGGATTTTATCAGATCATGTTTACAATTCTCTTCTGGGGAAAGATGTGCTGGCTTGAGGTCCTAACCCAAAGGGAAAAATTTTGGTTGCCTCTGGTTATCAGGTTATGGATAAGCAGGTTTTTGGGAGCTCTGAGGTGTCTTGGTGGAAGCATGTTTGGAACAAGTTTTGCTTGGCCTAAGTGTTTTTTTTCTCTTGGTTGGTGGTGCAAGGTAAATGTCTTGGGAGAATATTTGGAAGCGGGGGTTTCAGGGCCCCTCCATTTGTATTATGTGTGCTAAGTATGAAGAATGTTCCCACATCTCTTCTTTCAGTGTTCTTTTGTGAAAGCTATTTGGCATCTATGGTGGAATACTTGGAGCCTACCATGTAGCCATGTTTCTTCCTTGAATGAATTTTGGAGGAGACAAGGGTCTTCTCCTACCAAGACTTATTTTCTTAGTATTGCTTGGATCATTGGCCCTAGTTTGATTGTTTGGAATATTTGGTTGGAGTTTACTAAGCGTATTTTATTAGATAAGAAGTTGCTTATTGGGCAGCTTTGGATGAGAATCCTGGGAGCTCTTCAGGAGACTTTGAATGCTAATGTCGGTGCCAGTTGATCTTGGGGATTTGGGAGTGGTTAATGCTCTAGGCCTCATTAGGGGGGGCAAGAGAAATTTAAGTAGGGTGCATTGTGGTCGTAGTCATGAGAGGGTTGATCGTGGTGGTTGTTGGCGCCCTCCTGAAAAGGGGGAATTGAAAATTAATATGGATGGATCTTCTAGGGGAAATCCTGGGCATTGGAGGTATTGGTAGGGATTTCTCAGGAGTGGTGGTCTTTTTATTTTCTATGTATAGAGGTCTACATACTAATAATCTTATGGAGGCTATTGCTATCCTCTTGGCGGTGGAGCATGTGATTGGCCTTGGATGGTGATGAATTTTTTGTGAATGTGATTCTTAGGTTGTTGTTTTTTATTAGATTAGCAACATTTATAGGGTGTTGTACCCTTTACATAGAGAGCCCAAAGGGCCAAAAAGAAGCTTAGTTCAAAGAGCATGAACTAGAAGTAATCAAACAAAAACAATTGAACAATAGTTGTAGAACAATAAACAAGGATTAAACAACCCCATAACCAAAGGGGACTAATTTGACTCCTTGAACCTGAGGTCGCGCAAAAGCAATGGATTTGGGGAGTCCCTTCTTCTTTCTCAACACAACCGACTAGGAAGGCTCGACATCACAATCCACCGAACGAGGCAAGGGGAGAGGATCCACAACAACCAACCCAGGCGACAAGGGAACCAAAAATGAAGGAGAGGAGACAAGAGTGATCAAAAGAACAATGGAAACATTCAATAAGGGACGGGCAAGTTCCGACATAACAGTGACAACAGAAAGAGGCAACAAAGGTTTCGCAGCAGGGATATCCAGAAGAGGAGCCTAGACAAGCACCAAATTTAAAAGAACAATAGTTAAGGGAGGGTCGCCCTCCTCAGAGGAACCATTCAAAGAGGGAGAACCAACTGCGAGATGGTCCGAGTGAGCATTCTTCCACCAAGTAGCATCACTCTTGTGGCAAGCAAGAGGACAACTAGAGGCTAGGTGACCAACTAAGAAACAACATCTGCAACAAAAAGGGGCCCCCTCGTAGTCCAAAAGTTGCTTCCAAAGATAGTCCCCCTCCATTAAGACCACATCACCATGGAGGGGTTTGGAGATGTCTAAATTGATTAAAATACAAGCCACTGTAGTATGCCCAAGATCCCGAGAGGTAGAGTCCACCTTCAAAAAACTGCTAATGGCCTTAAAACAAGAATCCTCTAAAAACTGGAGAGGGAGATTCGATAGACAAACCCAAATTGGTTTGATATTTAGAGTCTCTGTAAGAGGATTGAAACAGAAAGACCAAGGCTGGATGAAAAACGAATGAACACCCCACATCCACACCATTTCCAACACCTTGTCACGATCCATAGAGGAAGAAAAGGTTGCAAAAAAAACCCTCTAGCACTAGGATAGAGGTCAATCTGTCAAGAAACAATAGGCTTCTAGGAAAATGAAACCCACTCATGGAGATCAAGAAGGGAGGGCCACAAGCCATTAAACCTGCAAACCACACCTTGATGCACATAGAAGTCCTCATTCTTAGCAACCTCAGGCCCACAAACCACCACAAGGGAGGCCCTGGCACAAGGAAAAGGTCAAACCCTAGTCAAAGCAGGAGGAAGCTAGGCACGAGCAACATCAAAAAAGGATTTCCGTTTGCAGTCACACACAACTCCAGCAAAGGAATCAACGTGAGGAGAGGGAGGGTCTTCCCCCACACCAGCTTGCACCACACGGTCCACCAGAGGAGGAACCATGTCATGTAGAGGAAACCCTCATTCCGCGTAGGGAAGACCTTGAGGAACGCCCAACAGAGGGCCCTCACAAGCCACCTGACCAACCCCAACAGTCTGTAACAAAGCCACACCAAGAACTTGCAAAAACCCATTGCCATTCAAAAATAGATCTACCCATTGGCTCCCACCCATCGTAGCCAACCTAATGTTAATTCTTTATCTCAGGTTGTTGTCGATATGTTGCATATGCGGAATTTGGAGGATGCAAATTGGTAGTTGGTTGTGGTGGTTAAGCAAATTATTTCTTTGTGTTCTACTTTGAAATTCATTGCCTTTCACCATGTTCCTTGGGAATGGAACAAGGTGGCTGATGGTTTGGCTAGGTGGGCTATTGAGAGGATGGGTTCTTGGTATGTGGATGATTGGGGCAACCTTCCTAGTGACTTGGCTCTTGCTTTGGAGGAATGGGAAATGGAGGATATGAGGTGTTTCTTGGGTGTGAATTAATTCTTGGTTTTTTTTGGCCCATTGGTGGGCTCCTTTCTTCTATCTTTGTAATGCTTTCTTGATTCAATAAAGTTCTTACCCCTTTTTATTAAAAAAAATAAAATTAGTAAACATCCAATCTAATAAAAAAAAAGGCATTCAAGCATGTAACCATATAGGTTTCTACTCACTAAGGAGTCAAAAAATATTTTATAACCATACATATCTTTAATTCACTAAGGAATTAAAAAAAAATGTTTTATAACCATACATGCTTCAACTCATTAAGGAGACTATACATCACCAACAAAGTTGGAATCATATGCACCATTGGGACCATTATATTTTAATCAACTAGTTAAATAATGCATCAAACATACAAATTTATTGACTTTGACCACATATAATAGTCAAAATATAGTACCTATACAACACATTCTAAACCAACACCTTAATTATGGGCTTTAGAAATGTAGAGACCACATTCATAATTTACAAAACAATATTTTATAGCCTCCTATTAAATTTATCATATTTTCTCTTTGTTCTAGGTTGTTGGTGTTAGGAAAAAACACTAATAAAACACATTTTTCACAATATCAACACGTATAGATAGCCACTAATTTAATCATATCTCAAAATTTGTAAACCAGGCATGAATAATATTTTGTGAAGATTTAACTAACTTGATGGTGCAACATCAATCAAATTTTTAGAGGAACCTAGTTTATAAAAAAACTATTGTAGTAGGAAGAAATTATTTTTTCATAACAATTTTACTTTGTTTTTAATTTTCTCAATTTCATAATTACACTCAATTTCACATAATATCAAGAATATGCTATCCAAAAATAATATTTAAATATAAATATAATCAAATAAAAATTATAGGATCATCTTAAGGTCCACTTGCATCCAAACTTTGTTTATTGAGAAAAATTATTTTCTAGTTATTCTTTTCATGTTTCCTACTATAGACATAAAATTTTAAATACACAATTCAAATTCCTTATTTTTAATTTTTTATGAACAAAATCATAATCAATTCAATCTCCATATCAGTCATAATCATTGAGAAAAAAGTTTCAAATCCAAATTAATTAATTAATTTTTAATAGTGTTTTCAAATCATTCCCAACCAATCTCCAACATCAAACTCTTTTATTTAATTGAATTTAAATCTTAATTTCAACAAGTTCATAAATTCTATAACAATTCTTTCTTGCATAAGAAAAATACATTCAACAAGATAAACTTTTTTTTCACATAAAAATCCTAAATTTATTGTTTAAATCAAAATAAAATCTTTGTTAAAGTAATTTTATGATAAAAGATCCCACCTCAATTACTTAACAATTTGAACAAAATTAAAAAGACAAATATTTTATAATCATAATTCTTGAATTATAAGAAAAAACACTTCAATCTTCAATCTTCAATAACCTTGTATTCTTGTTAGAATGCCATTTAAAAAAAATCCTATATCTCTTTTATAAATGATTCCTTTTTTTTTATCCCAAATTTTTAATTATAAAATTTTAAAATACAATAATAAACAATTATTTTAACTAAAGAATTTTAATAAAATATTATTAGTCTAATTCATACACTTTATTAAAAAGTAATT
>VDFB02341002.1:0-79398 GCA_007258455.2 Sequoia sempervirens
TCATTAGTCATTAGTATTACTATCTACTATTTAGTCTTTTGTTTTTGAAGTTTGAACTTTGAACATTGTTGATTGTAATTATGAATCATGATTATGAAATTTTGAACCTTCTAGTTCTCATTCCAATGTCTATATTTTGATTTTCAGTGTTCACTATTAAAATTTAATTTAAAAATTTAAAAACTACTACTAGTTCAAAGCAATCATTACAATGTGTTTAAACTTTGAACTTTACTTATTCCTTAGGCTTCTACAGTTATACATCTTTTCATAACTAATTTTTCAAATACTATATGTATTTCAGCACCGCTCCCCCGCCGTCGTCCCCAAACTTAGGTCCCCGTCCCCCATCCCCGAAACCCATCCCCCCATCTCCACGTTAAGAAACTACGTGGAACATTGGATAATATATGTTTAACTTACAACCATCTCAAATGCAATAAACAAAGAAAAGTTAATCCTAAAGCATGAGAAATATAAAAGAGAAGTGAAAGCATACCGGATGTTGTGCCAAGAACTGATCTTCTGGAATGAGCAGAAGTTCGTCAATCTTTTGCCTCTTAGGCTCAGGCTCTTCAGGCAGTGGAGGTGGAGCCTCTTCAGGTGGTGGTGGGGGAGGCATGCCCTGAGGTGGAGGTGGTGGTGGCATCATGGGCATTGATGGTGGAGGGACTGGTGGTGGAGGTGCAAATGGTCTAGGAGGCGGCATGGGCGGAAATTGTGAACCTGGTGGAGGTGGTGTAACCATTGATGTTGGCATCAACCCTGGGGGCGGAAGTGGGGGAGGTGGCCTGTTTATGAGCTGAGGTGGAGCAGGAGGCATACCAGCAGGAGGTGGAGGTGGTCGGAGAGGAGGAGGAGGTAGAACAGAAGGCCTTGGGGGAGGTGGCATTCCAGAAGCAGATGTGGCTGGGGCAGAATACTGGACTGTGCTTGGAGGTCGAGGAATATTCAATGCGAGCCCAGGAGGGGGAGGTAGGGGCCTAATAGGCGGCACACCCATTTTAGGAGGAGGAGCGGGACCAGGAAGGTTCCTTCCATCATTATTACTTAAATCCATCTGTTCATCTCCAGCATTTTGAGTCATGGCTTGGTTTGCAGTGCGGCCAATGCTTCCAGTATGCCCATCCCAAATGACTTGCTTTGGTTCCTCTTTCTTCTTTTCTATTTCGGCCTTAACTGCATTAGAAACTTCCTCCTCTGTAGTACCAAAAATATCCGGCCGTGTTCGAGCAAGTCCAACTATGTTTCTTGAAATCTCATCATCAGGTGCAAGAGTCGTCTCCCGGAGCTTGGCCATCATTCTTTCCTTCTGTTCTTTATATTTGGGATCTATCAATGAAATCCGCATGTGCTCAGCCATCTCATTGATAGGAACCAATTCTCCCGTAATTGGGGAAACCACAAACTTAGTTGGATCCTTCTCAGCTGATATCCTCTCTTCAGGCCTCTTCCAGTTCTTAACAATTCTCATAGGCGGGTCCATTTCATCCTGCGGCGGGGCAGCGGGTGCTTGCGTGTTGGCTTCCTCTTGCAATTTGGTGCCATTTTCTTCGGCGCCGTTGGCCACCTTCAAGCTCTCTTCCACCAAATGCACCTCCTCGTCATCCATTTCCATTTCCACTTCCCTTCCGGACTCTGCAACCTCTTCCTCATCATCCATCGCAGCCAACGCCTTACTCCTCCTTATAACTTCTTCCAGAGTCATCGGCTGTGGCAATTCGTCATCCTCATCATCCGCAAACTCAATTGCCTCCACCACCACAAAATCGTGCCAATCAATCATGGCCATTTGCATCCTCTCCTGCTCAATTTCGTCCTCTGCCTTCTGCCTTGCCTGCTCCTGCGACCGCTCCCACTCAAGCCGATGCAAGCACCGCTCCAAAACGGTAGTCTTATCCGCGCCATCCTTCCTCAGCTTTTCCACCAAACCCTTGGCAGGCATCAAAACCTTAGAATACGAATCCGTAAGAGCAGTAAAAAATGTAAACATGCTGTGCGTAGGCTTCAGGAAGTGAAACTGAGGGTTGTTTACTTCGCGGCTCGTCAGCCCGTGTAAAAAGGTCTTACCATTCCTTGCAACAAACTGTGCAGTAACCTTAATAATGTCCAGTTCTTCGCCGGTGATGCCCTCAGGAAGCCTCACCGTGTACTGCTCTGCCTCGGGAGGCAGTAAAGGTTTGGCCACGGGTTTGGCCGGTAAATCTACTGGCTTTGTTGGCTGAGCACCCTCGGTAGCAGCCGATGCAGGTGCAATCCCCTCGGCCGCACCACTGGCGGGTATGGGTTGTAATTGCGCCGAGTTTTGAACCTGTGATCTGAATTCTGAAACGCGGTGCTGGTAATATGCATGGTAAGGATCGCTAGGGTTTAAAAAATTGAACTTTGCGTTGTTTTTCTCGTTTGCGAGAATTCTCTTCTCAAATTCGGGACCATTGCGGGCAACAAACTGCGCGGTTTTATCGACAATGTTGCGAATGTCGGGGGGCGGATGGATTATTCCGATGGTTTTTGTATGTGTGGCAACAGATACAGATTCAGATCCTGATATGCTTAAATTGCTTAGATTTTGAATTGTTTCTTTATTTTCTATGGCATTGACGTTGTTATCGGCGGAGAGCTGGGCAAGCGGTAAAGGGCCAGAAATGCCATCCGGCGGAGGTGCAGGGAGGGGCAAAATCTCTGTAATGCCTGGCATTTTTAAACCCTAAGCAAAAATTATGGAGCTTCAAAGGCTCTCGTCGCACAAGGCCTAGAGAAATATGCGACTGACAGATGTTGCTGCTGTTCCTGTCCTGCCGAGCAATTAACGTTCTTCCTCCATGGTCGAACAGTCGCAGAAACAGACCTGCGGCAAAATAGATCCTATCGTATTGAGAATATATTTGCTCCTGCCCTGCCCTCTCCATTTGTTTTACTTCACTCCTGCCGACAAGCACGAATACTCGATGCAATTTATTTTGATTGGCATTTATTTTATGTTTTTAATGTTTTGAATAATATTAATATTTTTAAAGATTGCATCAAACATTTTATATATTGTGTTCTCAATATAATAATGTTTTTTTACAAATTATTTCATTCCATCTTAAAAAAAATAATTGTTTGATTTTTGTCAAATTATTTTAAGTTGTATTGGTATGATCGTGTTTGCATTTGATGATAACTTAGTGATGAAATTGCACTTAAAGTTTTTGTTGTGGTCGTGATTAAGATATTGTCATGATGAGGGAAGATATTAAAGAAGATGGTCACAAAAAGAGCAATGGTAAACTCGGAGAAAAAAGGGGTGATTTGGTATTTTATGCATTTTATGATTTTTCACCAACTTAATTAAATTATGGTGATAGTAGGTATTAGTTTTCCACAATCCATTAGTTAAGAAATAAGTGGGCTTTGGTTAAAATGGGTTTAAACTTTTAAATCCCTAATGCTGGAAAATTTGCCAAAATAGTTCATTGTCAAAACCTTCAACTCTTAAAAAAAAAGACCATGTTTTGCTTTGCCTACTTAATGTGTGATTTTATATACATTGTGTAATATACCTATATGACTTCAAAGACCCTTTTTCAAACCCTTTTTCAAAGTAGTGTTGTTATCTCTTTTGCAAGATACGTTGAAAATTAATGCTCTTTATAGTTTTTATTTGGATATTCTTGAAGGTAGCGAAGTTCTGTAAGGTCTTTTATTGGATTTTTAATATTTTTTTCTTACTTTTAAAGACCAATTGAGGTCTTTGGCATATTCACTTTCGTTTTGGAGCAGAAAGTGGATATCTATCAGCAGAAAAGGAAGGGGTTTTTTTTGTCAAATGTTATAGTTGCAACTATTGTGGTAAGCATGTGTGTGATTTGTGGAACCATTGATTGGGCATATGAATAGTTTGATAGCATATGTCAAACAAATTTATGTATTTCCATTGCGATAATTATAGAAGTTCAACAAGGACTATTTCATTATTCTCTTTAAAAATAGAGGGAAAAAAATTATGGCTAGTAGTGCCTTGAAAGGAAATATTATCAAAGATATGCTAAGGTTTCTGGTATCCTATGTTTCTTCTTAAAAAGTGCCTAGATAATTCTAAAACAGCTTTGTCCCACTCATATCCATAAATATGTGATGAGGTGGAAAATAACTAGCACATTGCATGGTTGTGGAGTTGAACCATTGAAGGTTCTCTTCGGAACATGAGTTGCAAGACATGTGTTAATGAAGTTGGCTTTTCCTAAGGGTTAGTGCAAAGTATGTGTTGCAACCTCCTTTGATGTGTAGCTCCCAAAATGTTGTGGGTATTTATATTTATGTTTAATATGGTTAGAATTTTTTATGCATGTTGGGTGACATGTCTGAGTTATCTCCTTCAACATCCACATCCTTTGATCCATTAACTATTTCCATATATCATGAATTTTGCTTCTTTACTGGGAATTATGGCCTAGTTATTGTTACTTCAACATGATATTGCAAAATCTTAGAGGTAAGCATATCTAATGCATTGCAAGAAGCTTGTGAATCTCTTGTTGAGGTGAAAAAACATTGTTGTGTCCTGGTCTTTTCCAACTTGCCTGCATAATGCATTGATAGATGTCCATGCTCTATTTCAAGGCTAGGGTTTTGGCCTAGACATTGTGGAAATGTTGTGGTAGACATCTAGCGTCCATCTTTCCGGCAAAGAGGCAAATTTTCTAATATACAAGCTACCCAGCATGCATAAAATATTTCTACACATGTTGAACATAAATAAAAATACCTATGACATCTTGGGAGCTATATGTCAAAGGAGGTTGCAACACATAATCTACACGAACCCTAAGGAAAAGCCAACTGCATTAATACATATCCTACAACTCATCTTCTAAAAAAGCATTATTGCCAACAATTTTTTCCCTCTTCTTTTAAACAGAAAAATGAAAAACTCCCAGCTAAAAAACCACTAGCCAATAAAGAATTAGAAAATCAATTCAAAAAATTTGAAACATTTCAAAATGTGAAGAATTTTTTTTACTGCATCATTTTCTAGGCAAGACTAATATAAATAGTTGAGTGAAAAAAATATCAACTATTAGTTAGGTCATTTTGATATTGATCAAATATAAGCAAGAATTCAATGCAAAATGCAAACAATGGATATGCAAGAACACATATTCCACAAATCTAAACTAGTAGGTCAGAATTGGTAACTTAGTTCTAAAACCACATGTGTCATATAGCTTGGAATGCAACCATTCTAAAAAGTTGCTCACCTATGAAAGTAAGAAAACCATATTATCGATCATACTTTAAAATCAAAACAATACTAAATAGATATGATCTTCTCTTTTCCAAAGAAAGATAAAATCATAAATGGAACTAAAACAAACAACTATAACAAATCTACCTACTTCTTCTGATGTATCACATGTTGAATTCAATTGTGTATGAGTTTTAGTTTGTATAATAAATTGATTAATAGGAGCTATCAATAACTCTATATCTATTGTGATACCATGTATCAAATTGTTGTGATTTCCAAGATCATAAAGCAAAAAGCCAAAAATACTTCCACAAATTGCTTGCACGCAATGAGCTAAACGATATTATCAATAGATGATTACAATGTACGATTGGTATCTTAGCCTCTAAAGCATGAGCACCCTTAGGTACCCAAAAAAGATGACCATTAAAAGTAGAAACAATACACCTCATTATTGCTTGTTCTAATGGTGAAGGAAAAGATTTTGTAGGTCTATTTACTATAGGAATTACAGAACCATTACATTGAACCATGCATGATCTAGCTAAAATAGAGTGTCAATTCTAACACCCTTAGCAAGAACCATAGCTCCTTTGACCATCTTGCACCCTCCACTTGAGAAAATAACCCGCATACCTACATCATTTACTTTACTTAATAAACTAGGTTTCATATCAAACCAAGGATATGTAGTACACTATTGATCTCGTTCACTCACCCATCAGGGGAATTGAATCAAGGATCTATTATGGCCAATCATTTTCAAATGAGAATTATCTCCAAGTTTCACCTTCCCACCATCATATTTTTCATATTTTATAAACCAACCTTAATGTGAGGTCATATGAAAAGAAGAAGTAGATTCTATTGACCATGCACCTTTTGATACATGAGTAGCCAAGGTAGCAATGAAATAATCACCATTATTTTGGGAGTATCTCCCAAAATCATCATTAATATTACCTTTTTACTCTTCTCCTCC
Organism: Sequoia sempervirens; assembly: GCA_007258455.2. Taxonomy (NCBI): domain Eukaryota; kingdom Viridiplantae; phylum Streptophyta; class Pinopsida; order Cupressales; family Cupressaceae; genus Sequoia; species Sequoia sempervirens. The sequence continues at coordinate 6,216 of VDFB02341002.1, forward strand.
TGCTTATAAGCTCTTTTTAGATGTTCAACTTTGTCATAATTCCAACATTTCACCTTAAAATTATCAAAATATTTGGATCTATACTTATCTTACTTATTGTCCTTCTTCTTTCCTTTTTCTTAGATCTCCCACAAACTAATAGGGCATCCTTAATTGACTTAAAGGTATTCATTCTCATTTATTTAAAAAGAAAAGATGAAACCAATTCATATATCTTGAACTTGATGGTAGTACTCTCAATGACCATAACTAGGTGGTACCAAGAATTTGGAAAAGAATACAATTATACACATTCATCCTCCTCTATTTTCACTCACATGGAGTGCAACTAGGTAACTACCCTATTAAATACATTTAGGTGTTTGAACACAAACCCACCATCCTCCATCTTGAGGGCATACAAGTTCTTTCTCAGGAAAAGATTATTCACTAGAGATTTATCCTGATAAATTTCTCCACAAAATTATTCAAAAGGTTCATTGTGTTAGTCTTTTCATGTGCATTCAACAACTAGTCTTTTCATGTGCATTCAACAACACTAAATAAAATAAATTGAGTCAAATAAGGCCCTTTAATTTTATATCCATGTTTTCCTAGTCTTCTTGTGATGTAGTTGTAGGTTTGGATCTAGCTAAGTTACACACCATATATCTCAATTATGAGCATATCCTCCATCTTGAGCTTCCACAACTCAAAGTTTGTGCTTGATAACTTCCCTATCTCTATCCTTGATGTGTTTTTTATCTCTTACAATAAGATCAAAACCCTCTCTCTCTACACAAGCTCCCACTCAAACAAATATTAGTACCAAAACCCTCTATCTAACCCCTAGAATATGAACCTAATTAGGCATTGATACCAAATGAAAGGAATCAAGGTAAATACAAATGATTCATACACTAAAATTTTGAGGAGAGTGATGTGAAATTCTTAATATTTTAACAATTTTAGAAAGAATAAACACATATACATATAAAATAAATAATATACCATAACACAAGTGTACATGGGGAAAACCCTTTTGGGAGAAAAACCCCACACTCAAAAGCAACCAAATGTATTAGTTAGTAAACAACACAACTATAATACACTTGTAGAGAAATCCTTTAGAGGAATATCACCAACCAAAGATCTAGAAGAATTGTGGAAACTTAATAATATCTACAAAACTCTCAAAAAATCCATATCAACCACCTAATATATAGGTGTTTCCCTCATTTTTAAGCTCAACAAATTTTAAACTTTTTTGCATCAATTTGGAAAGAATCATTGTGTATTAAACCCCTCCATCATGAAAAACTATTTTAGTTAGTAGTCCTTTTTTTCAGTTGTTATTAATCACGCTTGAGCATAAAAAATATCATTGAATTAAATTCATCAAACTACCTTTGTATTTTCATGATGTTCTAATCACATGATGTTGGCATCACATGCTTCCCACCTCCAATTTGACCCAGTCTAGCTAAAACAATTAAATCAAGAAATGCATTCAAGTTGGAAGAAAATAATTTTGTAGATGAATTAATGAATTTATTGAACATAATATGGAAAAAAATTAGTCCAAAATTCATTTTTTGGGAAGATTAAATTTATAATATTCTATCAAGTAGATTTTGAAAATAATGAAAATGGGAGTTTTGGAAATATTGGAGAAAAATAATTTAATAGGAATCTATATGTGGTTATTATGCATGATGTGGCCAAGTTAAAAAAAAACACTTTAGGCCAAAATTTATGAAATGTATCCTTTTCCATGATTACTCAACATCATGTGTTTATTGACCAAAGTCATCATCATCATAAGGTTAAAAAGGTTTCAAGGTTTTTGTTTTAGTTCTTATAACTTTTCAAGAGTTCATGAACCACTAAATAATTGCAATATGTATTGGACTAAGTGGGAAAGTTTAAAAAATTAAGATATTATTAATTTTGGTTTTCTCTGACAAGTCTGAAAGAGGTTATCCCAACACCTAAAATCCTGATATATTCTTTGTCAAATTTTTTTGCTAGTTATAAAGCCTTATTCAAATTCTAAAATAGTCTTGGTTATAGATTTAATATGGTTATATAACCTTTCCAAAATCTCAACATAAATTTTCATTTTAAAATTAAAGTGTTTATCAGAGAAAATACTTGGTTTCAAAACCTATTCATTTTTCTAGAAAACACTATGTCAGAAGTTTTGCATGGTTTTAAAACCATTTGAAAATGCTAATAGGTTATATCGTACAATCAAATCTCTGAAAAAGTATTATAAAAGAATCAATTTTATCTTTCATTTTGCAACAATCTTGGTTTAAAATCATCATTGGTTCCCATGAAGTTTCTATAACCTTTCTAAAGGTAATAGGTTGTGAAAAGATGCAAAAATGTCGACAAACAAATAAGAAAGGTGATTATTTTCATTTTAGATATAATGATGGGTTTCATAATCCTTGTCAGTCCAGTTGAAATGGTTATAAGAATCACATAAATTTTTGAGACTATGAGAGTTAAATACAAAGCATAGGAAGATGCATCTGTGGATTCCCTTGAAGGAATGTTTGCAAATTGTATGCAAGAATGAGCCTTCTTGGTATAACTTCTATAGTGGTTAGGATCATAGGATATGTAGACAAGAGATATGTTGAACTCTAAGTGTCATCCACTCCCAACTTGCACAAAACCTACCAAAATGGATGAGAATAGGTTTTAGACTTCCATCAATGCATAATAGAAGTACAATTTTTGTTAGATTTTATAGTTGGAAATGCTCTAAAAAAATTGTTTAAAATGGGAAAGCAAAGACATGCAAATTGTTTGATAGATTACATTAGAGATATATTGGCTTATGAAATACCATTATTGTAACATATGCAAAAAATAGATTTATTGAAAAGGATTTAGAAATAGGAAAATGTAATTGCTAGGTGTAAAAATAAGCTCTAAAAATTTCACCAATATCCTCTTTGCCTTTGTCAAAATGTGAGTATAGGTTTGTTAGTTCAATGCCAATGCTTGATAATTAGGATGTTGTCTTAAGTTACAAGGAGAGTAGGTTGCTTATAAATGTAACATGCCAATTGTTCACACAAGTAAATTTCCTAAGTTTTCACTTTCAAGTAAATAAACTATGTTACTTAACCATTTCCATAAAAAAATTATTTTCTAAAATAGAGAACAAATGAACATATATGACATAACCAATTCAAATTTTGATTTCATTTCCAAAATAATATTCCACATATTACAATATTTCCAAATATTGTGTTACAAAGTACATACATAGCTCAACCGAGCTTCAAAGTAATAGATATAGATGGTCCAGGAATCTCCTTTCAAATCTTGGTCGCCTTAGGAGGAGAAGCATCACTCAAGTGCTTTTCTGCCAACCACAAACTCAAATGTGGTCCCTCGCACATCTATCATCTGATAGATGGCCCTACCCTTCGACGAAGAGATTGGTGGAGTAACCTCATAACAATAACCATTTTGAGCTTAGTGTTGTGTCCTACATAACTAGAACTTGTAGACTCCACAATCCTGAACTAGCATGCATAAATGGAACATGGTGAATTGATAGTGGAGCCCAAGGCGATCACACTACTTTGGCCAAAGTATTCTCACTTAGTACTTCGAGTGACAGTAATCTTACTCACATACACTACTCAAGCTCAATTTGAATTTAGGCCATTATAAACTATGCATAGGTAATTTCCTTCAATAGGTGGGCATTAACCTCAGTAACATCCTATTCCCTCTCCCAAAACACATTGGTATTTCTACCCATAAAACATAAACATAAGTTACCCCCTTTAATGGATAGTCTAATCCTAGGTATAACATATAAGCTTTCTAGTATTACACAAAACTTTGCAATAAACAACCCTTAAGCTATTCTTGTTTCATCGTTCCTAGTATATAATACTAATGATAAAAAACACTCCTATGTTGGAGTATATACAAACACTTCATAGGAAATCATAAACAGATTATTTTCCTTTCCATAAGAAAATAATACAATTTACTAATGCAAGAATTCCCATGCAATTCCAAGCAAATCAATCAAGACATTCATTCTTTTATAACAAAAGACAAATAAAAGGAGAATAGATTATCATGCCTGTTGATCGCTTAATCCAATAGACTAATATGGTTCTCAGCCTTCCAATGTTAGCTTGCTAGGATTCACCTCCAATTACTATATTCACTTAATGCAATATCTCACAAAAACCTCCTCCTCTATGTTCTCACAAAATAACTCTAACTCAGAAAAATATAGCTCCAGAATAAAAGCAGGGGAATGTAACTTTTGAATGAGCATCCAAATGAGAGAGTAGGCTCGTCTATTTATACTAAATAATGAGGCATTGATGCCTATAGAAGTGGTAAGCCAATTGACACCACTTTAGCTATGCAAGTCAACTCAACACATACAAAAAAAGGTGACAACCTTCTAAGTTAACACTTAGCCTAGTAAACAACAGATCAACCTTCTTGCATGCCAGCTATACTTGACTAATTCAATTATGCAGATGAATAAAGTAGTGAATCGATTTCCAAGCAAGAAAGACTTCTTCAGGAATAAGAGAACTCATAATATGGAGTCAAGTTTACATCACATTCCCTATTCTTAAGCCCATGGTTAAACAAAGGAACCAGTCAATATTCAATTGGCAACACATTTCTTAGTCGACATGGTCATAGACTGAGTTATTGACACATAAAGAGTGAATTGACCTCTAAACAAATAGAGTTGTATATTGCTTTGACCCAACATGTCTATTTTTATGGTTCACGTCTTTTTCTTTATGCGCTTTAAACACTTTAAGCAACAGATTCAATGTTTAATGTTTCCATCACATATTATCCTTTTGGATAATGTGTTTCTTTGCTTTGGCAATGCGCTACTTAAAATAGTGATGCATTTATATTAAATCGACCATGGCTCATAAAATTTAAATTGGCCTTTATCATAGTTCAACCATATCATAATACATACATACATACATACATACATACATACATACATATATATATATATATATATGTACATATATGTTTATATATATGTACATATATGTTTATATATATGTACATATAAACATAAACATATATATATATACATATATGTTTATATATATGTACTATGTACATATATATATATATATATATCAATAATTAAATAGATTTTAATGCTATTATATATATATGTATATATATATTATATATCTACAATCATTGACAAATAAGTTTGTCTAAATATTCCACTTGATATTCAAATGAATAAGTCCAAGTTAATGTTTCATATATAATATCGTTTGTCTATATACATATATATACATCTATGTACATGTATATGTACATATACATATATTGATATATTCGTATGGACATTTCCATTTTTCAAAACATACGTATATATCGATACATGTATACATATACATATGTATATATATATACACACATTCGATTACATAATCAAGCACATAAAAAATTGCTATCTTGTCGATAGGTATATATACATATGATGCATATATATATTATTGTCCCTACTATATCACCATGCCCATAAGCAACCCGTCCATAAATGTGCATAGGTACGTCTACCTATAAACTCTTATGTACATGTTTCCTTACATGTATGGCTATCGTCGACATGCAAATGTATATATATATATATATACATACATACATCCTTTGTATATATATCTCCTCAATCAAGTATAGTAATATAAAGAAGAACTCATAAACACCATCCAAGAATGCACTTAACAATAATCAAGATCCTTCCTAATGCAAACACATCATACTAAAGGATGACTTACCAATTCCAAACACTATGACTTGACTCAACCATTCTATTGTGAGTGTGTGTGTAAGCTCGGTTAGGTTTCGTTACAGGTTACCTGACCAAGTTCTTCTCTTGAGTGATACTTCCCCTCGCTCCTGGAGAATTGATAATGATCTTGCATCCAACATAACATCTTTCATGGTAGTCATTTGTTTATCAAAACAAGCACTTACATAGTACTTCTCATAGTTAGAATATCAAATTCAATAACCATTCATTCCTTACATGTATTTCATCACACAACTTTAATGAAACAACATTCATTCATAATCTTCTGACAAACAAAGTATAACCACATATATTTCCAATCAGAATTCCAAATACATTCACATATGCAATAATTTACCCTCACATAGTAATAGTAAATAGGTAAACACACAATGGGGTGTGATAATAAAAAAATTAGAATATAGGTATGGAGTTACAGAAGCACATGTAGCTTATGTATATGCCCTAATAATATTGGAAATGCTCTTACATTATTAATTGAAGGGGATGAAATGTTGTTAGGTTATTTCATACTCACAACACCCATATTTACATCCACAACCATTGAGACTAGTTTCTAAAGGCTTATCTGCATAGAAACATCTCTATATTTCTTGAAACAAAGAAAGTGCACTACTCTTCAAGCCTCGGTGATATCAAAGAGAATTTTGTAAAGATTCTACATATCAATTAGTATGCTTCGTTCTTTACCATCAAGACCATCATCCATAACTTATCTTGATTCATCAAGTTCAAAAGAAAATATAGATGATACTAGCAATAATTTTTCTAAGGATTGTGTTATGATTGCTCGGAATTGAGGAAAGTCATCAATTCAATAAATAATGCAAAATAATCTAAATAGAATTGCATTGAGGCCTAAGCAACCAATGATCACTTGTTATATAAAGAAACTTAAAAAGCTTGCAAGTTGGGAAAATGTCATTCTAAGTTGATGGTATTGTGGATTTTTGAATCATGAATTAAGGACATTTGTGGAATATTTTGTTGTTGGAGGAAAAGAGGTTATGGTCGAGAGAAAAAAAAATTGAAGAAGTTATGCAGTCACAAATATTCATTTTGAAGTAGATTTGGAACTAATCAAGATTAAGTTCAATTGTCTCAATTGGTGTTCAAAATAAAATAGATAGTTTATTCCCATAAATCAATATCTACAACCAGCATATGCAAACTACTTGGCATAATGCCTTTATAGTCATATGGCTATCGAATTTCAAGAAAGACCCAACATTTTATTATAAATTATTTACCCTAATATTTGTAATAAAATTATTTGAAGGTGTGCTCTAGGATTTATTTTATTTTATTTTATAAATATCTTATAAACTCCCAAAATAAAAAAGAGGTAGTTACAAAATTAAAAAGTCTCTCTTTTTTTATTTATTTTGTAAAAGTCTTAGGGAAAAGGGAGGGTAGTTCTTGGTTGGGAATTTATTTAGTTATGTACCTAGGGATATGATATTATAAATATTATAATGTATTTAGGTGGATGGAGATGTTGACACATAACATGCACATCCCTTAAGATAGTTATATTGGATCATTTGAATAAATTATCTAATTAATTTATATTATGATTTGAGTAGGCCTTTATTACGATTACCCCTCCATTGTATTATTAGGAGGTATATATAAAGGAGGTGGTTATCATTGTAAGATATGTTTGAAGTATGATATTGCATTTGGGATCTCTTGGAGATATAGTGTGGAGTGGCTTCTTCCATAAGGAGTATTATATGGTGTTACCCTACCTCAAGGGTTTACTCTATTTCTGTATATATTGGATATTAGGGCATATTGACACAAACATCTCTTGTGTTGTGTGATATCTATATTTTGCATTATATTATTTCCATTATTATATTTTTGGATCTTATCATCTTTCTAGGGGACTTTTTAATTTAGATATGTTGTACAAGCACAAAAAGAGTCTCGAGAGCTCTTATTTTTGAATTCAACTACAGAATAACATTTTGATCTATGTGCCTTGGTGTTAATATTTATATTTTAGGTTTTCATTATGTTAAACTTATCTTTTTTTAGATTTTTCCTATCATGTTTTGAATAAAATTAGTCTATAAATAATATTTAATGCAATTTTGGGATGTGTTAAATTTTATTTTCTAAACTATGAATTTGGAAACCCTTAGGGGATGAGTAATTCTTATGTTAGATATTATCCTTTCTTTTTAGACTCATATTGTATGTTATTATAAAATAATATCTTGGAAGAGGAATAAATATTTTAATTTATCCTTGTTTGAACTAAAATTTATCTTTATTTTTATTGGCCCCATGTTAGTCATATTTGAAGTTTTTCTCCTTTTGTATTAGATTTAGTTCTTTTTCCTTTCTTTCTTTATGGTTAAAATTATATCCTTTAAAACCCCATTTTTTTATCATATGAGGGAGCTACCTCTCTCAAATGTAGAGGAACGTCACCAATGCAATGGTGATCTCTCCAATTATTGTAGGCATTTTTGTCACAAGTTCCTTGGGTGCAATCTCAAAGTGACAAATCAATTTACCAATAATAAGAGATATAACACATGAAACCATAAAATGGATTTTATAAAACCATTAGCTAAAACCACCCAAAAAATGGAGCCTAGACCCTTAGCTTATAAATCTAACACCAAAATCTCAAGATGAGTCTGCAAGTTAAAAATAACACATTCCTTCCACTTGACAGAGCCTTGTTATAATCCACTCACCAAATTGATTGTTCTATTTTGGTTCCATTATCTCCAACCAAATATTCTATCACAACCCTCTTTTCTGAATGTCTAATTAATTCAAATTAATTTTTTTTTTTTAAATATTTATCAAGCAAATGATGTTATTAAGGTAATATTATTTTGATAATTAGGATAGTTAATTTTTTTGGAAATAAATAATTATTTAATTATTTTTAATAAATATTATATAATATAAGAAGAAGATGAAATATTACAGATAATATAAATAAATATTGTATTTACCTCTTTTATTAATTTGATTAATAATTAAGTTGAATGATAGTTACAAAGAACTCAACTTTTTGTAGTGAGCGGAAGTGGATTTTTAAATCAGCTCGAGAGAGTGGAGCCTTTAAAAAATTGTTGGAAGTTTGTGTTGTCATTGATGTCAACAGACCTTTGTTGTTGCATTGATGTCAACCTATGAAGATGCTTTGATTGGTTGCATTATGTTGTCATTAGTAGTATCATTGATGTCAACCTTTAGTGTTGCTTTGATGAGCATGTGTTGGTGATATTCAACCTCTTGTGTGGTTGAGATGTTGTAAAAGTGTTCCAGATGATGAGGTTGTGCTTGTGATGCTTGGTTTCCAAGTGCTTTTGAGAAAATGTGAATAAAAGAGGAAACAGTGTAGTAAAGAGTGTTTAGTGTAACAAAGTGGTCTTTAGTGTTTTTCTCCAAATTTCTTCATGGCTGGAGATCTACTTGTGTGATTCAGATATTGTCATAACCCAATTTTATTGCATTTTTAATTATACTATGATAAATTGAATTAATGAGGAAATTCAATATGTTGAATGAAAATTCTGATATTTTTGAAAAGTTGGAAAGAAGTTGACCATCATTGACTATGTGATCTTTTGAAAACTATCTTATATTTTATCAAGATTAAACGCAACTGATGAACTGTGTAAGTGCAAGAGTGTGGAATTGCAGGATAACAAGTTGAAGGATGAGAACATGGTTGAAGTAGGATCGTTTAGCCAAATCGAACAGTAAGCTTGATGGAATTTGGGTGCACACACCACAAATAGCATGAAAATTGTATTTGAAATTCATATAGGAAAATTTTATTAATCTGACTTGAAATTATTCGGTGATTGAAAAAGGTAGACTTGTGAAATGAAATACATGTGAAATTCTTATTTAATTTTCTATCTTGATTATGTGTTTGAGAATTTAAAAGAAAACGATCTAGTGTGAGTTAACATATAAATGAATGTATGCATTTCAGAAAAGCTTATCTAAAGGATAAGAAAAGCAATTTCCTTTAAATATTGATGCTCGAAATAAAATAAAAGTTCATTTTTATTTAAATGTTGATATATGTGTGTGTAAACATATATACATATACTAAAAAATGTATATATATATATATACATGTACATATTTATGTACATATATATATGTACATGTATAGATATGTATATATATGTATATATACATATGTATGTATATATATATATCAAAGAACATACATGTGTGTGCTAATATATAAATATAAAAATATATACATATATATACATATATATATATATATATTCCTAAAAGAAAACGAATTTGAAATAAAAAATTATTACTATCATATTGATATAATTCAAATGGAAATCATGAGAAGATCCCATAATGGCCATGGCCTGTATTCAAATTATGGCCCATTAATCAAAATTCGATATAGTGGGGCGGCAAAAATTAATGCCCATTATGAAGAAACTTCTCATATTCATTTGTAAATAGGTAAGAAGGAGGAATCTTTCCTTTTTTGAAAACATATCACTGGTAAAACATCAAATAGTGTGGACGGGTTTTGAGGAAGAAGAAAGCAAGAGAATTGGTTGTGAGGAAAAAATAGACGAAAAAGCTTTGGGAAAAAGCACGATTTGAGGTAAACTGATATTTGTTTTGGAAATATGCTTGTTTTCTCAGTTTTTCTATTCATAAGGCTTGCAATATTCTTGTGTGGTCGATTCAATTTGAATCAACAAATAAATGTTAAATGTTTACAAATATAATCGGCCTAGAGTCAATGTCGATTTCATGTGAATCGATCATCTTTTGTATATGCAACTAAGGCCTTATCAACCAACCCTGTATGTTTCTTGTTATGCATTCTTTTTATATCTTAACAACAGGCTAGACGAGCTTGGTTGAGGCAAGATTTGCCGTATATTTTTGCCTCATTCTGTATTGCCATGCATGTGAGTTAATCTAGCCATTTAATGGCTAATCAGATTAAATTCAAATAGCAAAAAATGTTCCATTTGAAAACAATGCAAAGTAGAATAAGTTGATCGATCCCTTAGGGATTTGACTATATTACCACCATCTTTTCAATTGTTATTTTTATATACATATATAGTAAATGCTACCTCGATCGGTTGGGCTGAATGATGGAGGTCACACCCTCTGGGTGCATAAAATGTATTAGAATCTCAAAGTGATATAAATTGTTGCTATTGTCTATTAAGACTGCATCGTTCACCTTGAAGGAAGCTGGAACAGACTTATCGTTCCAACCCTTACATTTGATGAATCGATTAGCAGTATGTTGTTAATTATAGGTAAGCTCATCCATATCGAGCTAGATATGAATATATATTTATACCAATCAAAAGGCATTCAACCTAGATCAACCAATGGTAATGTTAGGGAAAAACTAAAGTTTAGTCATTAATTGAAGTTCATTCCTTGGAGCGACCAGTGAATTGATCTTTTATTTCTTTCTAGTTGATTTCAATAGAAAAAATGGGTATTTCTAAAAACCCTAGAAACATTGAATTTCTTAAGACTTATGATTATTTGGGTTTCTAAATGACAAGCATGTCATTCCATACTTTTATTACTCAAAGGATATTAGAATTATTTATATGATGAATACCAGAAAGATGGAGACTCTGTTCTTTTGTATGTAGTACTGGATAGCTTGAATCTGTTAACGAAACTTAATGGCTTAGAAACTTGTAAACTCCTTTTAATGGAATTGTTTTGTTAAAAATAGTATTTGTTTAGCTGTAAACAACATTGTTTTGTTATGAAAAACATTTGTTTAGCTACAAACAACATAGTTTTGTTATAAATGGTATTTGTTAGCTGTGAACAACGTCATTTTGTTATGAACAACATTTGTTTAGCTGCAACCAACATCGTTATATTATGAACAACATTTGTTTAGCTGCAAACAACATAGTTTTGTTATAAATAGTATTTGTTTAGCTGTGAAAAACATTTGTTTAGCTACAACCAATGTCGTTTTATTATGAACAACATTTGTTTAGCTGCAAATAGTGTCATTTTGTTATAAACAATATTTTTTTAGCTACAAACAACATCATTTTGTTATAAACAATATTTGTTTAGCTACAAACAACATCATTTTGTTCTAAATAGTATTTGTTTATGTTGGCAAGAGACACTGCAAATGTTATCTGGTGTTGTCATTGATGGAAACCCTAATCGGTCATTGGATCTACACGTCATAAATTGCTCATACCGGCAGACAGATGGAAGATAGTCAAGGTAGAACAGAGCATCCAGCAATTTTGTGTTCATCAACTCACATGCAGATTTTCTATTGATATTTTGAGTTGTGGATCTCATGGGAGGTTGATCAATGCATGTCTTGTGTTATCCAAAAAACTCAGTGCCTCGTATCAAGTTGTGTGCAATTCTGGAGATCCGGTTGGATATTTTTCTGTTCATATATATTTGGAGGCCGGCCCAGTTGACATAATGTGTCATGGATATTCAAGGAGTGTTTACTCAAATGTTTTTGTGCTTGTGCATTTTGATTTTGGTCTGAGCTAAGTTGTGGTTGACCGTTGTGGATGCACATTGAATATTATTCATGATTTGAGCCAACAATTGCAAATGTTTTTCTATTGTGTTGGAGCCGACTTATAGCGATTAAATCTTAGTCGTGGATATATATATATATATATGTGATCGATTATATCATTTTGATATATGGAGAAGGTGTGTTAATGTGTATTGTGAATATTAGAAGGGTGATTGAGCGATTATGCACAGTTTCACTTGTGCATTAAATTTTTTATGGTGCGAGTCAAAGCAGAGCATAGCAGAAGTGTAGAATCAGTCTGAAGGATAGAAGATCAACTACTGAGCCTAACCAAAACTGTAATCAAGTATTTGTAGATGCTATTCTCTCAGTTCATTTTCTTGGATCTAATCCAAATCTCTATAAGGCAGTGTGCCTTTCTATTTTGAGCAGTGAGCTCTAGGCAGTGCGCCTGAATGCAAGTGCATTCCCATATTGTAATCTTTCTTTTGGGTATACTCATATCGTATTGTGGATTATCCATCCACTGTGGTTTTTCCCCTAATAGGGTTTCCACATAAAAATATTTGTGTTATGGTGTTGTGCTTGCTTGCTTTTTGTTTCTACATATTACTCTTGGTTGAATGTTCTAAGTAGATTAAAGATCAAAATAATAAAGTTAATTTTTACAGAACACTGATTCACCCCCCCTCTCAGAGTTGCTTGTTTCCAATAGTTTAGCTGCAAACAACATTGTTTTGTTATAGACAGTATGTTTTTAGCTATGAAGAACATTTTTTAGCTACAAACAACATATCATTATGTGAAAACTATCAAACAAGCTTGATCTCAGTTCTTTTACTTCTTGTATTTCTGACAAACTATATTACAGTGTTGTAACAATATTTGAAACTATAGCAATTTGATATAATGGTTTTATTTTAGAATGTATGCACAAATTAATAACATAAGTTGGCACATATATGTGTATGCACATAGACCTTCGTCTATGTACATACAAACACTTTTGACATACCTTCTTTTTTTACTTAATGAATTCATTCTTAAATGAATAATGATTTACGTTGAATTTAATCATGTGTCATGTGTATGATATGATGAGATAACATATTGATCAGTTCTATTTGAATCATTTTTATAATTATTTGTTTAATGAGGAAATAAGTAGATTGAATTAATTTTCCATAGATATGTGTGTATAAAATATTCTCTTAATTGAGTAGAACAACAACACCTAAGTAGACTAGAGCACCTCAGGGTAGATGCTACTAGAGGGTAGATAGTTGTTATGGAATAATTGTGTTGTTGAAAGTTACCTTTCGGGATGGGTTCTAAAATGGAGCTCAAAGATATAGGTTTTTGCTTTATCCAAAACCTATTGTTTGTTGTTGCAACATTATTCTTATGCTTGTCCAAGCAATTAGCCCATTATGTATGTATGGAATTTGTGATAACACTCTCTGCCATTCCTAGCATAGATCTTGCATTTTTCTAACTCATAGATAGAGATACATGTTGATGTTTGGGCACACACCAGATTCCACCTTGTGGATTGTTCTCTTGCTAAAATTTTTGTGCAAGGTTGGATATTCTCCAAGTTGAAGAATTCCAGGGAAGCGTAGGCTTCTTGGTTGGGTGGTAAAGCACTTCAACCATGTTCTCGTCCACCAGTGAAGGCGAGTGTCAAGAGGAAACCTTGGATGCTTACAAGACTATCTTAGTCTATGATGTAACCTTGATGTAAAATTTATACATTATATTGAATTTGTGGCCTTATGATCCAAGTCAACTTGGATATTGTAATTGACATTGAAATTGAATATATTTATATTTTACTAATTTTAATTACACATGTGTTGCTATGATTGAAAATAACTACTTAGTTATGTCTTTTTAAAATTAAATATTCATAATGTCATTTGAAATAATATAATTAAGTAATAATTTAGAATGGGTTATTATAGATATGTTGATCAAAGGTGTTCAGAGGTGTTATATCTAGAGTTTCTTGTTTTGGATCATTGTGCAAAGAAAGTTGTGTTCACCAGTGTCTTAACTATGAAAGCAGTGTTGTCTGGGAGAAATTGTTTTGCTCTGTATTTCTCTATAGTTTGGTTTCTGGTCTTGTGGATCTGGAAGTGTGCTTATACTGCTAGTATCTATCTTCAATCTAAGTTGTTTGTGTTTTGGTGCCCCACAAGGTTAGATTTAGGTGTTGCATTGTGTGGAAGGTTAGCTAGTTGTATAAAATGAATATGTTCTTCTAATGTATGATGTTGCGTAGGATTTGTTAGATTTTAGGGTGTTGTTGGAATATTCTAGATTATGTTAAAGTGATGTGTGTGGTCCATGAGCTGTCTTTGGATCAAAGGAAGCATGTACTCAATTGTTTAATGGTGTTATCACAGGTTCGACCAACCTTGGGTGTTTACACTAATTGTAGATATGCTTCAGTGTTTGTGGAAGCATGGTGTGGCATGTATATGTGTATTTGGGTCCAAGTTAAGGTGTGTTGTGGTCCACCTTCATTCCTCTCCACCATGGGAATGTTTTGGTGCCGACCTAATTTGAATTTGCATGTTTGAGGTGCATAGCCAACCTTGTGAATTATTTTCAAGGTTGAAGATGGTATATATGAGTGTTGATTTGATGAAGGATGTATGAGTGATGTGTGTGATGTGAAGTGCGAAAGTGTGAAATGTAGTGTGAACTTTAATTCTAAGAATATTAGAAGCAGTGAGTAGAAGGTGTCTACATTCTACGAAGAGAGTGTGAATGTTCTGGTGAAGTAGTGGTGAAACATTTTTGTTGCTCTGAGATGGATTTCTCATTGTAACAAGCTTCTATCTTCTTCTTTTTAATATGGCATTGAGCCCTTCTTTTCTCTTTGGGCAGTGAGCCCTCCGATAGTGAGCATATTATATTTAGTGTTACAATTACTTTATATTTGAGCTAATCCTCACTGTGGTTTTTCCCTTCTTGGGTTTTCCACATAAATCTAGTGTTCCCATGTGGTTGGATGTGTTTGCATTACTATTTCTCATATTCACATTTTGATAATGCATGATAAAGGTTTAATGGTTGTTAAGGGTTTATGAACTAATGTAGATATGAATGTTAATGAGTATTTTGATGTTTTAATGTACAACTAATTCACCCCCCCTCTCAGTTGTCTTGTGTATTCAACAATTGGTATCAGAGCAAGGTTCCTTAGAAGAAATCTTAACCACTTGAGGTAGATCTAGGATGGTGCACAAGAAGGAGGCTCCTTTATTTGATGGATTTGATTATGCATTCTAGAAGACGATGATGGAAGGTTTTCTTATTTCTCTAGGGTTTGGAGTTTGGAAATCTGTTGAAATTGGATATACAATGCTTGCAAACGATCAAAGTACCGATGATGAAATTAAGGCATACGAGAACAATGGAAAATCAAGGTATGCTCTTTTGAGTGGTATATCTAATTCAAAACTTGTGAAAGTTATGAGTCTTAGAAGTGCTAGTGAAATATAGAAAAAGTTGGAAAGTATCTATGAAGGAGATGATAAGGTCAACCAAGAAAAGATGCAAAATCTAAAGATCAAGTTTGAAAACCTAAGGATGATAGAAGATGAAGATATTGCAAGCTACATGTATAGAGTGGATGAAGTTGTCAATTCCATCAGAGATCTTGGTGAAAATCTAGATGAAGATGAGGTGGTAAAGAAGGTACTAAGAACTCTTACTAAATCCTATAGTCAAAAAGGTTTCTTCTATTGAAGAAGTTTAGAATTTGAATAATTATTTTAGAGATTAGTTGTTTGGTGCATTAACCACTTTTGAATTGAGTGAGTTTAGTCCAAGTGATGTAAAAAGGAGACTGCTTTTAAAGTTGGCAAAGCAGAGAAGAATGAGGAATCTGGCCCAGATGAATTTGATGAGTTAGAAGCAAAATTTGTGAGGAAATTGAAAAAGGGTAGTGGGAAATACAAAGGTAAGTTACCTTTCAAATGTTTTAACTGTGGAAAGATTGGTCATTATGCTTCAAGATTTACTATCAAAGCTTCAAGAGATAAACCTAAGGAGAATAAAGGAAAATCAACTCAGAGAAGCTATTATGTTAAAGAAGATGTCAGTATATCTGATGATGAATCTTATTATCCAGATGATGAAGATGATGAATTTTTGTTCATGGTTCTAAATGTTGGAACTAATTCTACTAACTTTAAGAGTTGTATGAAGGAAAGTGCTCCAAAAGCAAGTCATAACATTGAAAGAGAAATGATGACTACTTTTCATGCTAGAGAGGAGAACAACTAGATCATTGATAGTGGATGCTCAAATCACATGATAGGTGATAAGAGTAAGTTTGTTAAGCTTGAGAAGTTTGAAGGTGGTTTAGTTAAGTTTGGTGATGATACATTTGCTAAGATATATGAAAAAGGTTCAATCAGTTTTGATGGAAAGCATAATACAAATGATGTTCTTTATGTTAAAGGTCTGTGGCATAACCTCTTGAGTGTAGGAAAAATGTGTAGAAAAGGATATAATCTTGTGTTTCAAGACGATGGTTGTGAGATCAAAAAAGGCTTTAGAACTATGGTTGCAGCAAGAAGAAGGACAAATGGAAATGTTTATCAACTTAAGGGTGTAGATGGTCAGTGCTTTATGACTCAGATTAATGAGAGTTGGCTATGGCATAGGAGAATATGCCACATCAATTTTGATAGCCTAGTGAGTATTAGTTAAAATAAACTTGTGAGAGATCTGTCAAAGATTACAAAGCCTATCAATTTTGTCTGCAAGGAATGTCAGATTGGGAAGCAAGTTAGAAAGAGTTTCAAAGTCAAAGAATAATCTACTATTGGTCCTTTGGAGTTGGTGCATACAAATCTTTGTGGACCTACCAGAATCAAAAGTTTTTAAGGTGACATGTATTTCATACTATTAATTGATGATTATTCTAGAATGACTTGGGTTACCTTTCTCAAAGAAAAATCAAAATCTTTAGATAAGTTTAAGGCATTCAAAGCTATGGTAGAAAATGTAATGGATATGAAGATCAAATGTTTGAGATATGAAAAAGGTGGAGAGTTCACCTCCAATGAGTTTAACACTTTTTGTGAAGATCATAGAATAAAGAGACATTTGTCAGCCCCTAGGACTCCTCAACAAAATGGTGTTGTGGAAGGGAAGAATAGGATTATTTAGGAAGCAGTGAGGAAAATGATGAAGGAAGCAAATCTACCATATTTCTAATGGAGAGAAGCAATTCATACTATAGTGTATATACTCAATAGAGTGCAAGCAAGGAAAAACAATTCAAAAACTCCCTATGATTTATGGTATGGAAGAACCCCTACTGTGAAATATTTTAGAGTGTCCGAAAGCAAATGCTATATCAGAAGAGATAAAGAAAACTTAGGAAAATTTGATGCAAGATTAATGAAGGAATATTCCTTGGATATTACACAAGAAGCAAGGCTTACCAGTGCTACAACAACAGGATGAAAAAGATTGTTGAAAGTGCAAGTGTCAAAGTGGATGAAGACTTACATAAAATTTTAGTGATGATAGATGGATATGATTCAAATGAGTCCTCTTGTAGGAAGAAGAGGAAGAAGCTCCGGAAAAGACCTCTAAGACTCCTAAGTATGTGTAGAAGAATCATTATAAAGATCAAATCATTGGTGACAAGAGTAGAGGTGTGTTGATAAGAAGAAAAGCTGCTATGATAGAAGAATGAGTAAAGTTATGTTTACTTTCCAAAGTTGAACCTAAAATGTAGTGATTGAGGCATTTAAAGATGAATTTTGGATCAAGGCTATGGAAGGACTTATGTAGATTGAGAAGAATTAGACTTGGGAACTTGTCTCAAGACTAGCAAACAAGAATGTGATTGGAACTAAGTGGGTATTCTGAAACAAGCTGAATGAGAGTGGAGAAGTGGTAATGTAAAGGCTAATCACAAGTGGAAGGAATAGATTTTGAGGAGAAATTTTCTCCGGTGGCAAGAATGGAAGCTATTAGGATGTTTTTGGCTTTTACAACACATAAGGATTTCAAAGTCTATCACATGGATGTGAATACTAGATTCTTGAATGGTGACTTAGAAGAAGAGGTTTATATTGAACAATTGAAAGGCTTCCAGTTATCAGATAATTTTGATACGGTCTGCAAATTGAAGGAATTATATGGACTCAACCAAGCTCCTAGATCTTGGTATGCAATATTGGATAGGTAATTGTTGTTGCAAGGATTCAATAAAGGTACCACAGATAGTAATCTCTATTTCAAAGTTGAAAAAGATCGAATCTTGATTGTGGTTGTGTGTGTTGATGACATAATCTTTGAAGGTAATGAAAGTATGTGCAAGAGATTTGTAGAAGAGATGCAAAAAGAGTTTGAGATGTCTATATTTGGGGAGATGAATTTATTCCTTGGACTTCAAATCAATCAGACAAAGAAAGGGATATTCATTTCAAAATCTAAGTATGTCAAGGAGATGTTGAAGAAGTTTGGGATGGAAGACTCTAAACCAGTATGTACTCACATGGTTACTGGTTGTAAACTGAGTAAGAATGAAGAATCTCCTAAGGTTGATCAGAGAAAGTACATATCAATGATTGGAGGATTGCTATATCTAATTGCTACTAGATCAGATATTATGCATGTAGTTTGTCTTGTGGCTAGATTTCAAGAAGGTCCTAAAGAGTCACATGTGGCAGCAGTGAAGAGGATATTCAGATACTTCAAGGGCACTCTAGAACATAGTTTGTGGTATCCAAATGATACTAATTTTTCTCTAAGTGCTTATATTGATGCAGATTGGGTAGGTTGTGTGGATGACAAAAAGAGTACAAGTGGTGGTGATTTCTTTCTTGGAAGCAGGTTGGTGTCTTGGCTAAGAAAGAAGTAGGATTCAATGTCATTATCTACTATAGAGGTAGAATACATTGCTATAGCATCATGTTGCACACAGGTGTTATGGATGAAGCAAACTTTGAAGGATATCAAAGTGGTATATGATGAACCTATTTCTATCTTATGTGATAATACAAGTGATATCAATATTTCAAAGAATCTTGTAATGTGTTTAAGGACAAAGCATATTTCAATCCGACATCACTTTTTGAGAGAGACGGTTGTAGAGAATGAGGTGAAGTTGGAACTTATGTACCTACTAAGGATTAGGTTGCAAATATCTTCACAAAGGCTCTTCCTAAGGATACTTTTGAGTATCTTCGAGAGAATTTGGGGGTTATTACCCCTCCTTCTTTCAACTAGATGCATAAGGATATACATTAGTCTAGTGGATCTCAAGATTAATTCCTTTTTGGACTAATGTTGGTGGCTACCTCTTAGGGGGAGTAGGTAGTAGCATTGTTGGTTATTGCAGTTAAGGGGAGTAAGTGTTGTCATTGTGTTGTGGTGTTTTCCTTTGAAGCCTTGTCAAAGGAAGTGAATGCATAGGCTACATAGTAGTTTTTGTTCCTTACAGGTGTTGCCCTCAAGGGAGAGAAAGTATATGTGATTGATGTCAAAGGGAAGCAAAGAATCGAATATATGTGTTTCCATTTTCCATTGATATCAAAGGGGGAGAGAGAGTTAACTGAAAATACATATGAAGTAAGGAGGAGAGAAGTCCCGTGAAACAAAAAGTGTTGAAAAGAATAAGCTTGTGTAAGGGGGAGCAATATGCACTATGGTGCAGTATATGAGTTGGTGATCAGAGTTGTTGTTTTTGTTGTTGATGGTTTTTCCAAGTGTTAACATCAATGACAAAGAGGATATTTTTGGAATTTGTGTTGCCATTGATGTCAACATACCTTTGTTGTTACATTGATGTCAACCTATGGAGATGCTTTGATTGGTTGCATTATGTTGTCATTAGTAGTATCACTGATGTCAACCTCTAGTGTTGCTTTGATGAGCATGTGTTGGTGATGTTCAACCTCTTGTGTGGTTGATATGTTGTATAAGTGTTATATATGATGAGTTCATGCTTTTGGTGCTTGGTTTCCAAGTGATTTTGAGAAAATTTGAATAAAAGAGGAAATACTATGGTAAAGAGTGTTTAGTGTGACAAAGTGGTGTTCAGTGTTTTGCTTTGCATTTCTTCACGACTGAAGATTTGATTGTATGGTTCAGATATGTTGATTAGAGGTGTTATATCTATAGTTTCTTATTTTGTATCATTGTGCAGAGAAAATTGTGTTCACCAGTGTGTGAACTGTGAAAGCAATGTTGTATGGGAGAAATGGTTTTGCTCTATATTTCTTCATAGTTTGGTTTTTGGTCTTGCAAATATGGAAGTGTGCTTATATTGAAAGTATCTATCTTTATTCTGAGGTGTTTGTGTTTTGGTGCTCCGCATGGTTGGATTCAAGTGTTGCAGTGTGTGGAAGGTTAGCTAGTTGTACAAAATAAATATGTTCTTCTGGTGTATGATATTGTGAAGGATTTGTTGGATTTCAGGGTATTGGTGGAATATTCTAGATTGTGTTAAAGTGATGTGTATGGTCTGCAATTCATCTTTGGATCAAAAAAATATTGTACTCAATTGTTTAATGGTGTTAACACAAGTTTGACCAACCTTGGGTGTTTACACTAATTGCAAATATGCTTCAATGTTTGTGGAAGTGTGGCATGGAATGTATGTGTGTATTTGGGTCCAAGTTAATGTGTGTTGTGGTCTGCCTTCATTCCTCTCTACCACAAGAATTTTTTGGTGCCAACCTAATTTGAATTTGCACATTTGAGGTGCATAACAGACCTTGTGAATTGTTTTCAAGGTTGAAGATGGTATAGATGAGTGTTGAGTTGATGAAGGATGTATGAGTGATGTGTGTGATGCTAAGTGTTGAGATGTGAAGTGTGAAAGTGCGAAATGCAGTGTGAGATTTAATTCCTAAGACTACTTGAAGTAGTGAGCAGAAGGTGTATTTATTCTATAGAGAGAGTGTGAATGTTCTGGTGAAGTAGTGGTGAAACTTTTCTATTGCTCTGAGGTGGATTTCTTATTGTAATAATCTTCTATCTTCTTCTTTCTAATGAACTAAAAAAATTCTCTGGTTGAGTTGACGCAATTTTCCAAAGTTCCTTCTACAGGAGCACTTATCTATCATATATACGTTCCTTGTCTAAATATCTAACATGTGTATATGAATATATCTTTTACTTGTTTTATTTTTAAAAATAAATTTATAAATACAAATAATTATTTAGACTTTTAAAGCAAAAAATATGCATGGTTTTTTTATATATATGTAAATAATTAAAAAATAAAAAGAGACAAAAAAAGGCATGAGAAGAGTGCAAGGTTAAAGCCCTAGCTACCCTCAGTGAATGGAGACACCATTACTAGATAGGCCCATAGGTGTGGGGGCTCCACCCTTACCCCTTAGGGATGCAACCCTCTATGGGAGTTGTGGCCCCTACAATGAGGCACAACCTCCCATAGGGTTAGCCACCCCCTTCTCCTATGACCAATTTACGATATTTAAATCTACAAAAAAATAACATAGTCAATCTCTTTTATTGATTATATATATAATATACTACAAATAATAATAATATAAAAATAATACTATATATGTGTAGTCTAAATATATTATAATTATTTAAGTCTAAACCATATAATAGGGATCTGAGTACAAGCTCTAGCTTTGTGTACGAGGTGAATCAACACCTAACATGTGCGGTTGTCCCGAGTGCCTTATGGCATTGATCTTTGTGGATAATTTGGCTAAAGATTATGGTACAAGTATTATTTTCTTTAATCCAGTGTATCTAAAGTAATCTTTATGTAGGCTTTGTGTTTTCATGTTGGGTGCTTGTTGTGGTTAGGGTTTATGGATGATAGTTTTTATTTAAAAGGGGAGAGAAGGATTCATCAAAATGAGGGTACCAAATCCTTTATAGAAATCTTGTAGGCAAAAGAACCAGAGATGCCGTCCGAAAATGTGGAGTTCAACTTGGGTGTCGGAGGATATAGTGGAGATGAAGCCATGGAAGACAAAAAAAAATTATTAGATGTGGA
Organism: Sequoia sempervirens; assembly: GCA_007258455.2. NCBI lineage: Eukaryota > Viridiplantae > Streptophyta > Pinopsida > Cupressales > Cupressaceae > Sequoia > Sequoia sempervirens. The sequence continues at coordinate 28,614 of VDFB02341002.1, forward strand.
GAAAGAGGTAAGGACCCCCTCTTTCCTCGGGTCCTTAGGTTTGATCCTAACAAGGAAATGTTGAAAGCGGTAAAAAAAAGAAGAAACTAGGTTAAAGAATACTCTTTTTTGGCTTGTATGGATTGTAATAATATTCCAGCAAGAAGGTTTTTTGATAACTGGCTATTGAATGTGTGGGGAAAGAAACTTGGGATTTAATTATCTTTTTTTAGGATGATTCAAAAGGGCTTGTTTGTAATCTTCCTAAAAAACAATAGCATGCAAAAAAGGGTTCTTGAGAAAGATTACTGAAACATTGGACAAACTCTATTTATAGCATGCAAAAAAGGGTTCTTGAGAAAGATTACTGAAACATTGGAAAAACTCTGTTTATAGCCATTATATAGTTGTCTGAAACCTCTCAAGAAGAAATTATGTTTTGATTGGTACCAAGAGTTAAATATTAAAAATGCCTCCCCCAGGTTTGAGCCTTTTCACCTCATCTGCTAAAATTGTTGGGAAAGGTTCTACAGATTGAAGAAACTCGATCTTCTCTCCCAAACATGAATGCTTGAGTTTTAATAACATTCAACACTAGAATTCAAATTCCAGAAATTCTAGAATTTTCGATTGAGGAAAAAATCTTTCAATTTGAGTTAGAAGCTCTTGGAGAGATAAATTCTTGGTTTCTCTATAAAGTTGATGGACACCAAAAAAGAGATTGTCCAAAAAATGCTAATAAAAAAATGCCCATCCTAGGGCAGCCTTTATGGGTGAAGAAAAAAGTAGAAAATATGAGGAAATACCCTAGATTTTAATGAAAAAGAAACTAAAACAAACAATGGTGGTCAAAATAAAATGGAAAATTCACAAGGTGAGGGAAAAACCAACTTGGGAAGGTAGAATCCAAACCCCTATGGTAAGAATGGAAAATTTGAAGAAATGGTTCAAATTGATAATTCTGAAGGTAATTTGGGAAGTAATGACCCAATCCCTGGCTCAAGCCCTAATCTGAACACAAAAATAAGGGATAATATAGAATATGTTAATATCCCTTTAGGAGAGTTAATATCTGGAGCAACAAAAAAAAGAATGCTCAAGAATTAGTTATGGACAAATTGAAAGAGAAAATTAGAAAAAGGAAAGAGGTGGGAAACAAACCCCTAGACTCTCCAAATATTAGGGAATCCCTTGACCCAAAAGGTTTATCTCAAGATGAGAACTAGCTAAAGGAAAATAGAAATGTGAACTTCATTAATCCCCTTATCCAAGATATAATGGTCAATCAAGCCCATAAAACTATATCTTCAAATGAATAAGAGGAAGATAGAAAGAGGAAAAATGTTAGTAGGAGCAATAGTGGTCAGAAGCCGATAAAAAAGGGAAAGGGTGACAATTTGCCGATATTTTTGATAGGCTTTATAAGGTCAAAAAAATCCAAACCCATAGAATAAATGACAATAAATTCTTAAGCTGGAATGTGAGAGGTCTAGAATGTTTGAACAAGAAATATGTATTGAGAACACTTTGTAATGAGAAAACATTTAGATTGTTTAATGATATAGGAGGTAAAAGTAGTTGGGTTTCAATTGGAAAGTAATTTGAAATTTATATGGAATAATGCTTGTGTCTTTCATACAAACCATGATAAAGGGAAGGGAGGGAATACTATACTTCTAAATTGGAAGTGGAGTTAGTTTATTAGTATCTCAGGTTGCTCTCCTTGCAACAAATGCTTATGGGTAATTGTTGATAATAATGAAAATAAATTTGGATTTTGCTCCATTTATGCCCCTAATGACTATAGGGAAATAATTGAGGTTTGGAAATGGATTTCCACTAACCTTCCCAAAGTGCCTTGAATTATTGGGGGTGATTTCAACATAACTAAGAATAAAGAAGATAAAAAAGGAGGGATTCATTGGTCCCGGAAAGGAAATGAGTAGTATTATTGGCTTAGAATGAAAAATCCCTAAAGCTTTTTGATCCTTTAGAGGGAAAGAAAAAATAAAGTAAAAGTATTTGGTTTACTTGGTGTAACAACCAAATGGGTAATAATATAATCTATTGTAGACTTGACAGATTCTATGCAAACAATGAAACCTTATGTTTTGAGTAAAATGAAGAATTTAATAATGTCAAAGTGGAACCAAAAACCATGTCAAATGATTATCCAATTAAGGCAAAAATTATGCTTAATAGGATTACAGTTGGCAATAGTGTTAGGAAAAATTGTATGTTTAAACTTAACACTGAGCTATTAAAAGATGAAGATTGCTTAAGTGGTATATCCACTCATAGGTATATAAATAAAAATATTATGCCTATGAATTTTGCAAAGGATTATTGGAATAGGTTAGTGGTTAGCATAAAAACCCTCTTGCAAACTGTCAAAAAAAGTAGCTATTGAAAGTAGAAGGTGGGAGTGTGCACTACAAGATGAATTGCTTGTTGTTGAAGAAGAAATCCATAGTGGTGTTGAAAAAATTATCCGTCTAATTAATATCAAGCACAAATTAAGATGCTTTCAAGTTAAAAAGGCACAAGGAGAAAATATTAGGGCTAGGGCCAATTGGGTTAAAGATGGGGACAAAGGATCAAAATATTTTTTCAATCTATTAAGGAAAAAGATGACTCTTAAAAATATTGGGCCAATAGATGACAATGGTAAATGGCTTCATGAGATAGAGGAAATAGTAAAGGTTTTAAAGACTTTTATAGAAATCTGTTTATGACAAAGGATAAATCAATTTTCTATGATTAAGCCCAAAATTTATGTAAAATAATTGTGACATTTAGAAAAACACATATGACATGGCTATAGAACTTGAGAAGGATATAATAGAGGAAGAGCTTCAGAATACTATTTTATCCTTCCAAAAGGACAAGTCTCTGAGAGTTGATGGACTTCTTGTGGAATTTTATAAAGCTAATATGGATTGGATTGTAGAAGATCTATTAGAGGTTTATGGGGAGGCCTTTCAAGATGGAACATTAGGGGAGAACATTAACATAGGAATCATAAAGCTAATGCCAAAAAATGGTGACAAAAGTAACATAAGAAATTGGAGAACTATAACTTTACTAAATATGTCATACAAAATCCTAGCTAAATTGCTTGCTAGAAGACTAAATGAGATTCTTCCAATGATTATAGATGACACACAAACTAGATTTATCAAAAATTAGTATATTCTTGAAAATTTGATCACTAGCTAGGAAGCAATAGACTAGGCTAATAGAAGTGGTCAAAATGTTGGATATTATTGTTGGATTTTGAAAAAGCGTATAATAGAGTGGAATGGTCTTTTATCATGGTAATGCTCAAAACCTTTGGGTTCCCATTTTTTTTTTAAATGGTTAAAATTTTGTTTAAGGATGGTAATACCTAGGTTGTTATCAATGGAATTGTCTCAGATACTTTCCCCTTGGAAAGATCCATAAGACAAGGCTGTCCTGTGGCTCCCGCATTATTTGTTATTGCATCAGAGGCTCTACACTATATGTTGAGAACTAATCTACTTGGGTTTCATGTGCAAGGGATCACTCTACCAGATAATGCTATGCTTTTGAATATTTGGTTTGCAGATGGTACTACTCTATTTCCTATCCTTGAGGAAGAGAATATGAATAAATTAGTTGTGAGGTTGAAAACCTTTTGTAATGCTTCAGGTGCAAATATTTTTTATTCAAAGTCTACCCTAATTGGGTGGACGAATACCCCTCCAAAATGGGTATCCAAATTCAATTGGAGATGGGAAGGACCGAACAAAAGTGTCAAGTATTTGGGTATTCCATTCTTTGTAAGGCCCTCCCTAAAATAAATGTGGAACTAGATTGAAAAAATAGAGAAAAAGCTAAAGAATTGGAATAATAATTACTTATATTTGGCTGTAAGTGTTCAAGTCTGTCAGAAAATTATGTCCACCTATTTCATCTACTATGCCTTAGTATGGTTCTTTGCTAGTTATCAAGTTAATTTAGTTTAGAAATTAATCAAAAAGTTTATATGGTCAAATGGGAAAGGAAAGGGTAAGAAACATGCAGCCAAATGAGAGTGGTGTTGTTTGGAAAAGGAAAAAGGAGGTTTAGGTTTGAAAGACCTGAAATGGCAGGGCATTGCTCTTGCCTCTAAATGAATTTTAAAATCTCTTGAAGGAAATGAGCCTTGGAAAGTATTAATCATAAGAAATATATTCTTGAATCTATACCAAAAAAAGCTAAACAATGGAAAAACTTGCATTCATATGATCTTTTTGGCAACTTTAGAGTTAAACCTTTTGGGTCAAATGTCTTTGCTAGCATTTGGGAAGCCTAGGAGTCTGCTAGAGTCCTAATCAAGAATAGTAATGAAATTTATATTGAAAACAAGACTTTTAATAGCTACAAATATGTATGATGGAATCTTAAACATAATGGAAAACCTCTTACTTTTCTACAAGGTTTCTCTGCTAAAAAGTGGAATCTTCTTGGAATTTCTTCTTTGGATGATATCTTATATAATGTGGATCTAATATCTTGAGACCTCTTGAAAAAGAAATTTAGTCTTAATGACTGCAATTAGAGAACTTAATATTATTGAAAAGTTGGAATGACATGTGTGATTATTTGAGTATTGTTTCAAATCTTGATGGATTCAACAATATCAAATGGATGGATAATACTCCCCTTCTGAAGATTAAACCCCTTGATTTGTAGAAGCTATTATATGAACCTCAAGATGTTTTAGGTCATGTAAAGAAGACTTGGAGATTAAAATTGGGAAACCCTGAGTGGTCTTATATTGTCAAGAAGTGTTGGTCTAATATTATTGAACCTAATAAGTGTTGTTTTAAATGGTTATTTCTCATTGGTAAGTTGGTAAAGAGTCACAATTAGTCTATTTGTAATGTTTGTAATTGTACTGGAGATCTCAATCATATTTTTTTCAACTGTAAATATACTTTAAAGGTTTGGCCAATTTTTATGGGAAATATCCCGAGTTGGGATTGTATAAATAATCTCTTGGTTTTAAATAATAAGTGGTTTTGTCAAAGGTCTAAGTTATAAGGTGAATAGATTTTGGAATGTTTTTATTGAAAATTTATGGTTCATTTGGAAAAAAAGGAACAAAGACTTGTGCCAAGGAAAGAGGAGGATCCTTACCGAGTCTTATAATAGACTCATTTTTCTGTTTGTTGAACATGTTACATTCACACTAAAGATTCCTATAGATTGATTTGTAAAGATCCTTGATGGTGCGACAAGAATTCATAAGACATTCAAGATGTTGATTACTGGCCTCAAGACCTAAGAAAGGTGGATGATAAATTCAAAAGGGAATATCTAGACTTCCAAAACAAGTACTCCAAGCTGCACCAATATGAAATCAAGAGAGACAATGAGCTCAGAGACCTGGAATTTACATTTGAGAACTTTGATAACAATGACTGGAAGAGGATTTCCCGAGGTTTGACTCTTACAAGCTCAACAAGAATTACAACAATGGAAAGGAGTAGAATTGTGAGAAAAGGAATGAATAGTAATCCTTCTTGTTGGATTTTTTTGACATAACCATCTAGCTATGTAACTAAATCTGCTCCTTTTTGTACCCATGGAGCAGGGGGATAACTATTGATGAACATATGCTATCGATGTAACCAGACCTTATAATTTTTAGTAATCGAATATCAATTTAAAAAATCCATATAATATTTGCTTGTAGGAGCAAGTAAAGAGAGAGGATAAAAGTAGTTGTAGACACCGAAAAATGTCCCAAGCCTACAAGTAATATTTTATCACTAATTCACCTTCCTCCATACATAATTAAATAATTTTAATTATTTAATTATTCTCTGATGTCACATTCCTCTATTAATTAAATAATTTGTAATTATTTAATTAATTCACTTTACCTTATTTCTCTTTTAATTAATTTAAATAAATATCAATTTTATTTAAATTACGTCACTAATTTATCTTTTTCTATCTATAATTAAATAATTATTTTAATTATTTAATCATTCATTAGTTTTTTCTCCCCATAATTAAATAAATTCTTATTTATTTAAGTATTTATCACTTTCTTTTCTCCATAATTAAATAATTATTTCTAATTATTTTATTATTATCATTTGTCTCTTTCCTCTATTAAATAATTGTTTAAATTATTTAATATTTTAACACCCCATCTTCTTCTATAATTAAATAATTATTTTTAATTATTAAATTATTCATTTTCCTTTTCTTAAATTAAATAATTGCTATCATTATTTAATTTAAATTTCTTCTAAGCTAAGTCCTAAATCTCAACTAATTTCTTGAGTTTTGGTCTATCCTTCTCATCCTTATCTATTTTCTTCTCAATTAACCTCATCCATTGATCTTGATACTTCATCATTCAATCCTAGCCCCTCATTTGAATTGAGATCTCTTTAAAAGCAAGCTATCACCCTCATTTCAACCTAACCATAATCTTTGAAGTTTTGTTATCTTGAGATCTAGAGCTATCTCGCATACTACAAATATGAGAACAAATAAAACAAAATGGAGAAGAGAAATGAAGGTAATTCAACTATGGCATAGAGATTGAGTATTATTGCTTTATTATTTGAATTTCTATTGTCATTTGTGTTTCATTATTAGATTAGGGTCTTCATGGCTTGAATTAGGTAGTTTTATGGTTGCTACTATTGATTAATTCTTTATTTCCCATAATTTCCCCGATCTATAGTAGTAATGGAATAAATAAACAAACTAAACAAATTAAATTAAATAATTTTGTTGAGGGGAATTTCCTCCTCTACTCATCTTTTCTCTCTCTCCTTTATGCAACTCCAAGTGAAAGAGGGTAGAAGAGTACATACTACTTTTAAACTTGAATTTAGGGTTGGTCGTGTTGCCCTAATTGTTTAGGCCCTTAAGTGGTTTTAGGGATAATTAATCCCCTTAAGTGAAATTAGTCTTGTTCACTTTTAGAAATGTGCAAAACCTTAGGTGGAGTAATTTAATTTAATGTGTCATGCAAATAAGTAAATGGGATGAGAATTTGAGTTATTTAGTTGAGTAACTTGGATTTATTAATGTAGTTTGAAAAAAATTGTTAGCAAATTAAATTTAAATTCAAAAATTAGCCTCACAGGTTAGTTTTATTCTCAAAAAATAGTTTTAAGAGAAATTTAAATTTCAATCTAGGATTTTTTTTATAATCTATTATGTTTTAATTTAATTGAGCATTGTTCTTAAGAAGTGTACACTCTTATTATAGCTAAAATTTAGTTGGAATTAGTATAGTTTATATTTAAAAATATTCAATACGAATTTAATTATTATATTTATTTACACTAAATTACTTTAGTTTATCATTGATTTAATTAGTTAAATGTTTCAATATTTAAATTGTAGTGTTAGCTCAATTTAGGGTTTGATTAGTTATAGGTGTTAGGTCACATCTTGGAGGCTCGACCACTCCACTGCCACTTAGGAACCTAGAAGAAATGTGTACCTCAAGGAGGTCCTCCCTTGAGACATATTGTATAGAGACACCAAACCCTAATTAGTTTACCATCATCATTATAGGGGATGTGGAATGGTTTCACAACACCCACTCATCTTATCCCTTCCCTTACTTCATATGGCATGCTTATCATGACTTCGTACATGCAATGCCAACATGTGCACATTTTGATTAAGATAAAGCAGGAAGGGCCCAAACTCGATATAGAACAACCATCAAGGCAAGTAGGACTAATCTCACCAGAAGTGAGACTTAAAAGAACTAGAAACAAAGACCAACAATGATTTTGACCAGAGCATAGAACAAGAAAGAAACTAGAAACAAGTGTCTCAAACCTATACAACAAAATTGTCTAACAAGTCTCAAGAATGAGAAATAGAAGAGGTACAAGAGAGACCTTTATGCCTTCTACGAATGATAGTCCAAGTGATACTATCATCTAAATACCCACTACAAGGGGGGACATGAGACACCCTAATGGGACATGACCATCAACGTATGAGGGGGGAACATGAGGACAACAAGGTAAATAACAATTGCAGTCCACAATAGATCCTTGGGGTAGATCAAAAGAAACTGAAGGATTAGGTGATGCACTTAGAGGAGGAGAAACACCAGTAGGGTCCTCAGGATAAACCAAATCCATTCCAGGAGCAAGATGCTCATTAGAAGCCTAGGAGGAGGCATCCTTGAAAGAGATAGAAGCTAGAACAATCAAGAGATCATCATTATCATTCTTCCACCAAGTAGCCACACCTTTTTGATGCAGGAGAGAGAAAGTTGAAGCCAAGTGACCAGTAGCAAAACAATGACAACACCTAAATGGAAGGCCCTCATTATCAAGCAGTTGAGACTAGTGTTGATCCCCAATCAACAAAACCACATCTTCGTGAAGAGGTAAAGAGATATCAATATCTAATAGAATACGAGCAAAGGTCAAATGCCCCATAAAATAAATGGAATCATCAACCTTCAAAAAGTGTCCAATAGAGTTGATGATGGCCTCATAACAAGTCTCCTAAAATTGGAGGGGGAGATTCGAGAGTTGAACCAACACTAGAAAAATATTGAGTGGTTTGATAAGGGGGTTGAAGGAAGATGTCCAAGGTTTGAGCGAGAGAGAGTGCTCTCCCCAAGCTCAAATTCAACCCAATAACAAGCAATCATCCTCAACAGAAGCAAAGGTAGCAATGGAGAAACCTTTAGCACAAGGGAAGAGATCAATCTTACCAACCACTAAGGTCCTCCAACAATCCAAGAACCACTAGTGCAAGTTGGGAAGAGAGGGCTAGAGGTTGGAAAAGCAACACACCAATATATCTCTTGTAGGAACCCTCATTTTCAGCTACATCCTCCCCATAAATCACCATTGGGGAAGATTTGGCACAAGGGGGAGGAAACACCTAAGGAGGGTGAGCATGAAAAAATTTGGGTGCCATAGAGAATATACAAGCCCCTGTAGGAGTGGCAGGCACGAGAGGAGGGGTGGACAGGGATGAACCTACAGGTAGGGCACGAGCCAAAGAGGCCTTAGTGGGAGGCACACCATTCAACAAACCCTCCACAAGCGACAAAAGAAAACTAGGAGTGGATCCCTTCACAATAGTAGAATCCCATGCAAGAGTCACTAGAGTGGGAGTAGGGGCTCATGTGGCAGTAGACAAGGGAGAAGGTGCAATGGTGCATGTAGGAGAATCCATTTCGCTCAACATGTGTACATGTTACTCTATCATGTTGAGTATGATAAAAATGAGTTAGTGAACATTTTATTTTAAAAAAATGTTGGTTCATTTTTTGCATGTCCATGTGCAAATGCAAGCATGAAACATATGATATTTATGCTAGTTCCAAGACCACTCATTCAACATATTTCATCGAATTCCAACTTGTTTCACACACCAAATTAATGATATCCAATTCTGAATTGAATTCTTGCAAGAGATCAAACAACTAAAAAAATGCTATAAATATCAGTTCATTTTCTAGAACAAGGGTCGATCATGTCTCCATTTCCACATGATTACAAGTGTTGAGGATTATCGAAGTTTTCAACTTCTACAAGTCTAGTTTCCAATTGAGCAACATTATTTTTAAATAAAAAAGTATGTTGTAATTTTGTAATTGTATGTCTCCTTGGCTATTTGAAGATTGTCATGGAAGTTTCTAAGTGACGAATTGTGACAGGTTTCTAGCTTATGGTTTCCTCTTTCCACATTTCCTAGTATGATTATAATAAAAATTTATGTGTCACAACACTTTAAATTATTGTAGGTATTGCTTGTAATGGTCTATTCCTTATGCCAAATGGATTTATAGAGTTGGAGAAGGATTATTATGTATGCTTAATTTTTTGATATAATATCTCTAATGTTATTTCAATGTGTTCTTCTTGGTAAGTTATGGCTTTGTAACCCACTAAATAAGGCACCAATCGTAGTAATCTACAATCCTCCATATAAAAAAAGTGAAATATATCTTACACTAGCAGTTTAAGGAGTAGGAATTTGTATATAGTTCATGATTCAGTGATCCATCTAGGGAGTGTTTATAGCCAACCATAATTGTTTTATCCTAACGAGTCATGCTTTGCATACTTTCATCTTGCATTTTTGCAATGATATTTTCATTAACTTAATAGAGGTAATATGTGTAGTAGGTTAGTCTTTGGTCTAGTGTCAACTTTTGGGACCAAGCGTACATTGGATACTATTATAATTTTTAGAATCTATCTTTAGTGTGATTAAATATCTTTAAAGAATACCTCAAGGAACACCCTCTTGGGTCTAGTTGAGCTTGAAATGAAGGAGAGAATATCCAATCTCAACAATTGGCCTATGATCACTCACATTTTATTGATGAGTTGATTAGTTTGTCTTTAGGAAAACATTTACTTGGCCTTAAAGTGGATTGATTCCTCTAGGAGCATGAGCAACAATTTTGAGACCCAACAAGACCGAGTAAAAAGCACTTCTAAGTTATATTGTAGGATATGTTAATTAGGATTATATTTTGTGACTTCATGGACATTGGTTTAGTTCTTAAGAAGTATTAATGGATATGTATACAAACAATGCAATATTTTAGAAGGGATGGGAAATTTCAAAGAGTTTAGCCATTATAGTGCTATTTTAGGATAACCATACTAAATCTCAAGAAAAATTAGTTGCCTTGTAGACAAAGCTCTCTATTGTGGAGGGCATGTTATGCACTTAGTTGTGAAGTAGAATTAGCATATTGAGTGTGTAATGGATATTATCCTTAGTATCATCATGGTCTGCATATTAGTTAGGAGGATATATGTGTGCTAAGCATTATTTATTTTAAATGTCTTTTAGAGTATTCAAGATTATCTTCCCCTTTGATTATATATTGTGGGAAAACCCTCATCATTATAGCTCATTCTTATTTTGAAATCAATCTAATTCCAAAAATAATATTAGCCATCTTTTCCTTCACAATTGGATGTGCAAGTGTGAATCCACTCTTATAAGAAAGTACCTCCCATTTTACTTGTTTGTATCTATCTATCTATATATATTTAGGGTGTGCAAAAAGTTGAGTCCACTTTTTGGCCAAAAAGTGGGTGTGTTTTTCCTGATTTTCAGAATTTGTCATATTTGACCTTAAAATTTGAAGCATTTAGAGATGGAATCTTAAATAAAGTCAATAATCATAAAATGTAGTACTCAGAGTCTAGTTTCCAAATATGTAATTTATTTTAATACCCAGATGATAAAAAATGATTTTCAATAGGCATGTCTAAAAACCACTGTTTAAAAGTCACTTTTTTTTACCATACCATGCATGTGTGCGTCATCCATATTTTGACCTAAATAATCATATTTTTTTGAATCCTTTTGCGAAAATATTTGTAACACATTGAAGAATGCTCACAATATTTTTTTGTAATTTTTTTGAATATTTTTTGTTAATTTTTTATTGGTCATATTTGTTGTTTTGAAAAATTGTCATGTACGTCACGCATAAAATGACCTAAACTTATCATTTTTTGATTTTTTTTTCAAAATGAAAAGAATTATCTGAAGATCACCTACGTATAATTCATTTTTTTAAAATTATTTTAATAAAAAGTTATTAAAATACTATAAAACCTTGATATTTCAAGTTTATGAACCAGTTTCATCAAAAACTATTTGAAAAATAGAAAAAATAATCCAGTTGTAAAAAAAAATATATATTTGGAATTTACACAGTCTCATCTATAATGGGTTTTAATTTCGTAATTTCTTTTTGCAAAAAAGGTCTTCAGATATATGTCCAAAGTCACTATTTTCTTGTGCCATTGACATGACCTTCAAGTTGTAGGTCAAACTAAGTCCAAAGCTTAGGTTCGGGTCCCCAAGCCTATTCCTGAACCAAAAAACAAAGCAAAAACTCGACCAAAAATTCAAATTTTAAAAAACGGGATCCCAATTTAGAAAATGGGATCCCGATTCCTAAACAAGATTTCGTTTGCTATGAGATCTAGATTATAAAAAGGGATCCTAATTCCTAAACGAGATCTCGTTTGCTATGAGATATCGATTATAAAAAGGGATCCCATTTTATAAATAGGATCGTATTCCATTTTTTACCATTTTTAAAATTTTTACTGCTAAAAAAATATTGTCAATTCTGCAACTTGATAGTGTATAGCTGGCAACAAATTCACCCATTTTCTATCAAATTTTGTCTTCGACAAGCTCTTGAACTTGCAATTTGATTTGAATTTTGAAAGGAAGCATCATTGGGGAAATTTTGGATTGGAATTGTGTTCATTTTCTACTCATTTAAAGGAGGAACAAAGAAGGAAGACTTCCACTATTGACATTCATTTGTACTTCATAATTTTGTAATCATGGGATCACAATGTCATAATAAGAAAAGATAGGAAGGTATTGACCCCTAAAGAAATTAAAGAAAAGAGAGAGGAGGAAAACATACAAAGAGATAGAAGAATGAGGATTCGATCATTGAATAATGTTGAAGCATCCGATTCCATGACTATTGAAGATAAAAACATTTAAGAGACCATGGATGTGTAAGGAAAGTTTGCAGCCATAGAATGAGAATTTCCACATAACCCAAATTTGAAAACATGCAAGTAAAATACTCAACATCAACATGCAAGAGAATAGACAACATACCCATCAAAGATGACACAAGATATACTTTGGGAAAACCCTCAAGAGGGAAAAACCCAGCCTCCAAAAGCATCCACACTCCATGTATTATTCAGCAATGAAAACCCATTACAATACATCTGCAGAGACTCTATGAACACTTCTGAAGCACAAGCTATCCATGCATTCCATGTGACCAAGCATGAATCCACACATCCCATGCCATGCTTCAAACCCTCACACATGCACAAGCTCAACCTGCCAACCTGCTAATCTGTAGCAAATTGTCCAACCTTAAACAACTACCCTTGTGCTTGCTTTTATAGAAAACAAGCTCCCACAAAACCACCAAGTGGTATTACATAAACCATGTGCCCAAAACCATGAAATTACAACCATGTGACCCCACATTTAATATTGGGTACTTTATTATATTTTATTATTCCCCAATATTAAATAATTACATTTTACAATTTTGTCCCAATGATACATACAACAAAGTGGCCCCAACATTATAACTCCTTGTGATGCACATTCACCTAGAAAACCCCTAGGTGCACCACACACATAATAAATAAATAAAACATTACAAACATTATGCAAGGTGTACAACACCTAATCCTAACAGGATGTAGATGATTCAAATTTGCAAGAGGTGAATATGGAAAATAATACGATTATAAAAACTAATCCTAGTATGTCTTTAAATCCACCTTTCAATGCTATGGAGAATGTGACAATAGGCACAAATCTAGGTACGTCTTCAAATCCACCTTTGAATGATATGGAAACTTTGATTGTAGAAGATTTAAAACAAGATGGATTTAACAATGTTGAGATCGATAATATTCGTAGAGATAATAAATTTAAACTTTTTGTTGTTGAAAATGAAAATCGTTTTGCTATTGAAAATGAAAATGAAAATCGTTTTGTGGTTGAAAATGAAAATGAAAAGCATTTTGTTGTTGAAAATGAAAATGAAAATATTTTTGTTGAAAATGAAAATGAAAATCCTTTTGTTGTTGAAAATAAAAATGAAAATCCTTTTGTTAAAAATTAAAATTAAAATTGTTTTGTTGATGAAAATGAAAATGAAAATGAAAATCCTTGTGATGTTGAAAATGAAAATATTTTTAAAAAAATTGAAAGTAATGTTTTGGATAATCTTCCTAGTAAGATTTCTTGGAGACAAATAAGAACACATGCCAATAGATTGTACAAACAATTTTTTTAATCATAAAAAACTATCATTTCAATGTCAATTCATGATGCAATTGATGAGAATGTGGAAAATGAGAAAAGTAATGAAAAAGTTAAGCATTTTTGTTTAACCAAGAAGAAAAGATGAATCACTTAAATATGTTATATCTAATGTTGCTAGTGCCATTAAGTCTATTGGAAAGAATAGTCGATCTAAAGATAATAATGCAACACGACGAGCTATAACAACTGCTATAGTCAATAAAACAACTTTGAATAAAAGAATGTTAAGCAATATCAGTGAAATTCTAAAAATACATCCTAAAACATTGGTAAGAGCAGCAAAGAGAAGAGAAAGTATAGAAAATGATCCAATCAACCAATGTTGGAGTTTTAGTGGTCGAATCCCAAGGTATGAAATGAAATTGAATAATGAAAATAAGCCTTTGGTTGATAAATATTGGCATGATAATACTAGGGTATCATCTAATGTTAGAGATGTTTTGAAATTAAAGGTGGGGTCCAAAATTCATGATCCTCATCTAAAACACCTATTAGACACAACTCAAACCAAATTTTATAGAAAATTTTGTGATGATTCAGTGTTACCTGGTAATATTAGAATAAGTCAAAGATCTTTTGAAAAATTTAAACCTTGGTATGTGAAAATTAATAAGCAATGAATCTCTTGTTTTTGTAAAACACGTGCAATTTCATTAATTTTATGATGTTTTTCGATATATACGTTCTACTTTACATACTAAAATGATTATGTAGGAATGTGGTATTACTATGCCACCTGAAACAATCAAGGATTTTATAGTAGGTTTGTTTTGTGAAAGATCTGATGAGAAATTATTTTATTTAAGTTTATGTATTTCTAGACAATGCACTAGTTGTGGCAATATTTCATTCTTAGGAGTTGTATGCATGAAAGTGTTGAAAATGATTTTGGACAATATTTAGTGGATGTTAAAAGTTTTGAGAATGTTGAGTATTCTATAAGAGATGGAAAAATTGGAAAGCGTTGTGATATAATTACAGAAAAAATAGTGTACATGCATTCATATCAAAATTTAAGAGTAAGATTGTACCAAAATATGTCAAGCACTCTCAACATGCTTAATGGCTTGATGGACAATTTTGCACATGTAGAAACACATTTCCAGTTGGAACTATACTATCAGTGGTTGATTTTATGAAAAAATATACTCTTGTTTTGCAAGATGAAATCCAATCACAATATTACAATTCAATGCAAGTGGCTATGTTTGTTCATATTGTATACAAGCATGTAGATGATAGCGCAGAGGATGATAGATTTTTTTTGAGGGAGTATTATTTCTATTTGAGTGACAACTGGTTACACTCATCAGAGTTTGTTTAATACTGTTTCAATATATTTTACACAAATTTAAGAGAAAGAGGAATCCAAATGATAAAACATCTCATATGGTTAGATAATTATACAAGACAATTCAAGAATGCTCAAATGTTCTATTGGCTAAGTAGGGTTCACAAGGAATATAATGTTCAACATATGTGGAGTTTTTTTTAAGCCAGACATGGTAAAGGAGAACATGATGGAGCTGGTGTGTGTGTTAAAATAATTCTTTCTAGAGAGCAATTGAAATTTGAGGATGCAGTAAAATTTAAAGATGCACATGGGATTGTGGATTGGTGCAATACAAAATTATCTATAGGATCAAGCGAGTACTCTACAGTTCATCAATTATTTTGTTTGGTCAAGAAGAAGAGAACATTTTACCTAGACTTGATTGTGAGACAATCAGTGGATCTACTAAATGACATTCATTTAAGAGTTCAAATGCAAGCATGTCTATTTGGACAAGGGAGCTTGCATGTTTTTGAAAGTTTTGTATTTCAGGAGATTGAGAAGCATGTGAGAATAGAGAATGGGTCGAAGAGTGGAAGCAAAGATCGTTGACACTTGCATAAGCACACGATCAATATGAAACAACAATTGAAGACAATGATCAAGTGTTTTCATTGGATGACTATGATCGTGTTTCAAACCTTGTACAAGAAGGTAGTTTAATTCAATGTATTTCATTTTATTACTATTTTGTAATTCTTTTATTTAATTATATATATGAATGCATGTATGTAGATTGTCAAATTATATGGACACACAAGTTATTGAATCAAATTTTGTTTGCAGGAAATGTGTATGTTATTGTTGCACTTGAGGAGAATGAAGAGGAAATGTAACATTGGTTGGCTCGTTGTGTGGATATTAAACATAAGTTAATAGCACCTCAAGAAGATGATGATGGCTATCATTATCCAACAAGTTCAATGATCCGTTAAGACATCCCATTAAGAAAATTTTGAGAACTTCTTTGATCCCTGTAAGAAAATTTTGAGAACAAGTCTTTGATCCCCTTAAGAAAATTTTGAGAATAAGTTCTTTAATGATGGCTATCATTATCCAACAGGTTCGGTGGTGGTTGTTGGCACTTGGCTATGGAAATACCTAACAAGGAAGAATGGTTTGCATGAATTTGAAGATTATGAAATACATAAAAAGATTATACACTACTCACATTTGGTGGTGGCAACAAATATAAAACTAGTGAGGTATCATGGAAGACCTGCAAATAAAGAGCTATGGACAATTTATATGAAAGAGCATGAGACAATCATAGATGCATTGCAAAAAAGAGAGGATGCAGATGATACAATGGAATAAGTAAATACATGTAAATATAGTTTTAATTTTATATTTTTAAATACATGTTTTGATATTGCTTGTATGTGAATAGTTAAAATTGATTTATTGTCCTTTTGTATCCTTAAGCTATCATCACATACTTTGAGCCAAAAAAGAGAGTCCATGCAGATTCAACCTAGACAACATGGAATACTTGGTAAATACAGGTAAGTATAGTTTTAGTTTTACATATTTAAATACATGTTTTGATGATATATTGATATTGCTTACGTTAATAGTTAAAATTGATTTATTATCCTTTTGGTATCCTTAAGCCATCATATCACATTCATCACATACTTTGAAACAAAAAGGAGAGAACCTACACACATGTGGAATACTTGTAAATATAGGTAAGTGTATATATATAGTTTTATATAAATTAAAATATATGTTTGATGATATATGATATTGCTTAAATAATTTTGATATCAGGTGGCGTGAAGAGGCTACATTTTGATGATTCCCCACAAGTTTTGGATTTTCTTGAGATGACATAGCCACATTTTGTAAACATTGTTTTGAGTTCCAGCATATATGCCAATTTTGTATATGTACATACACAATTACTCTACACTTTTATATGTCAATATCAATATTCTATACATTTTGTCCGTTAAATGTGTGCATGTTTTCTTACTTTGAAACTTAAAATTTGAATGTATATAATCACTAAATATCATGTATATTATTGTTAAATTTGGTTGCCTTGGGAAACTTCACCAAATTTTGAGAACTTCTTTGATCCCCTTAAGACATCCTATTACGACATAAATTATATTAACATTGACACTATTTTTATATAGTATGTGATTGTTATGAGTCATAAATTCTAATACTTAATTATATCAATTGTGATTGAACATGAGACATGTACTTTGAATTCTTTGATCCCCTTAAGAAAATTTTGAGAACTTCTTTGATCCCCTTAAGACATCCTATTAGGACATATCCTAAATTCTAATACTTATTATATCAATTGTGATTGAACATGAGATGAGTACTTTGAATTCTTTGATCCCCTTAAGACATCCTATTAGGACCCCTTAAGATATCCTATTACGACATAAATTATATTAACATTAATATTATTTTTGTATAACTTTTGTGATTGTTATGATGAGCTATCCTAAATTCTAGTACTTAATTATATCAATTATGATTGAACATGAGATGTGTACTTTGAATTCTTTGATCCCCTTAAGCAAATTTTGAGAACTTTTTTGATCCCCTTAAGACATCCTATGAGGACATATCCTAAATTCTAATACTTAACTATATCAATTTTTATGATGAGTCATCCTAAATTCTAGTACTTAATTATATCAATTGCGATTGAACATGAGATGTGTACTTTGAATTCTTTGATCCCCTTAAGACATCCTATTAGGACATAAATAATATTAACATTAACATTATTTTTGTATAGCTTGTGATTGTTATGATGAGTCATTTTAAATTCTCGTACATCTTTGATCCCCTTAAGTAAATTATGAGAACTTCTTTGATCCCCTTAAGACATCTTATTATTTCACATTTGTATAATTTCATATTAATGTCGTATTAATGTATTGACTATGAATTGAAAATTTGTAAAGTACAAATATTTAAATGTCCTATTAATTTCAACTTTAATTTCACATTAATGTCTTATTAATGTCTTGACTATGAATCTTTTGTAAAGTACAAATATTTGAATGTCCTATCAATTTCATATTAATTTCACATGTGTAATTTCCAAATAATGTCTTATCAATTTCATATTAATTTCACATTAATGTCCTATCAATTTCATATTATAATGTATGAAAATAGTGAAATTTAATAATTAAATATTGTCTTGAATGATGATAACTAATTTTTTCAATTTAAAATGCATAAATGTAAATGTGTAAATTACTATTTAATAATAATAGACCATAAAATACTAAAATTAATGAAGTCCATGAAACAATATATTAAGTCCATGAAAATACTGAAACATATATATAGATCTAGTCCATGAAATTATAGCAAAATACTGAAACATGTACATATACAGTCCATGGAATATCATAACACATGTATATAGATCAAGCCCATGCAATACTCAAATATTGAAACATGTATAAAAAATCTATAAAATACAATCCATGAAATAATCTAACTCATATCGTCTCTATAATCAAGAGACCTCTTCACTCCACGCAGACTACCTAAATGATCTAAATCACTCTATACAAGAGTAAGAAAGTTGAAATCATATGTAAAACGATTAAAAATTGATTTAATTCAATTCAATTTATAATTTATCATATTTAAATTATCATATGAGGCCGCTCTACATGCTTTGGTACAAGACCTGTCTCTGCATGCTTCAAATCATTATGTACAAGATAAAGAAAGTTGAAATCGGATTTAGACAATTAAATATGATTTAATTCAATTAATTTATAAAATCATATTTAAATTGCCATATGAGGCTACTCTGCATGCTCTGCTACAGGACATGTCTCATGCTATAAAAGAAAAAGAATTTAACACATGAGCATATATATTCAATTTTAAATTTAATTTAACTCATTCACAATGTATAATTTGTAATTGATATTAAATATAATAAAAAATTTAAATTACCATGAGGCTGCTCTGCATGTCCTTGTTGAGGTGGGGTGACATCATCAAGATGAAAAGTGCCACCAACAAAGTCCTACAAGGTCAAATTTAAAGCACATGTGTACAAATTAGGTTAAAACATATATATTCAAGTGTAACATTAGGTCTTTTAATCTATTTAAAATACCTACAAATTGTGCACACATGTAGAAAAAAATTTAAACAACCTAAAATTCAGTTGTCTCCTAAATTTGGTATGCATCAAATGGGTGTCCAATTTCCATCCTCATGGTGGTGTCAACCTGTACATAGAAATATATTTTATAATATTTAAGTACATGCACATTTGATATAGTGAATTCAAAATACAAAATTATAATTATAGTTTTAAATAAAACAATATACATGTTCGAGCACCTCATGCGAGACACCCGACAATGGAGGAGCGCTTGCCAATCCCTCTAGTGGAATCGACATGAAGTTGGATTTCCCTGAACCAACATAAATATTTAATACATGTTCAGGATTGAATTACAAATTAAAATCAAGTTAAAATTATTTTAAAAAATTAAAAAAGCAATCAAAATGTACCCCATATGGGTTGCCGATTTACACAGGTGTCGACGTAAAACAAACTCGATGAGCAAAAGATCCCCCTATGGTCACAATCTACACCAAACAATTTAATTGTTAAAATATTACATTATATATATATGTTCATTAAAAACACGTGCTTAAAAATTTGTTATAAATTCAACATGTACATGTATATTTATACCTATGTCGAAATATCTGTAGGGTGATGCTCAGTAGTAAGAAAATCAACATATGAACCGATATCATCAGAATCTCCACGTGCACCCAAACTGGGTGTAGCCTAATTAGGCCCATAACATAGCTAATGACAACTCATACATACGTGAGACGTTGAAACAAGTGGAGTGGTACTATGAACAACTCCATATAACTCTCCTCCATGGTCTCGCTCTCTAGCCCCAGCTGCCATCACAGAAGTTTGCTCGTCAAGGTTGGTCGTGATCGCACTCAAAGCTCCTAGTGTGGATACCACTGCACGATGTTGCATGGGTGCAAGAATGGTAGCTGAAGGAGGATCTACAAAGGTTGAGCATGCACACGTTTTCGGGGATCAAACCATGCCCCTAACCTTTTTTGTGGCATACCGCCACCAACACCCTAAAATGATTTGAAATCAAAATAATTGCGTTTTTGGCCCAACACAAACTTTGTATATAGTTTCCTCAAAAAATAGAGGGACCTCCACATTAGCATGTGGTGGATGGTTAAATACCATCCACCATCGATCCCAAATATTGGTAGACATCTACGGATTTCTACACCACCTCATTGATATTCTTGGTTTGTTTGCAAGGATTGTTGGGTTGGTGACGGGGTCGACAAAAAATGGTGCAAGATGGGCTTTTGTTATTTTAAGGTCCAGGATTTGTTTGTGGGAGAGTCCATCAAAATAAAATTGTCTCCTCTCCTCTCACCATCGCCGATGACTATCTAAGTCCACATCAATGGACCTGACAACATCAACAATGTTTTACATTGAAGATACAAAACGCTTCAAGTGAGGTGGAATCAATGCTTCCTTTTGAATATCATTGATTTGATCTTGAATAGAACTAATGTTATCATTGATTTGGGCTCACAAGCGAGCCTCATAAGATTCAAGGGGTGGAGGTGGGGGGTTATGAGGTGGAGGGGGTGGACGTGGAGGGTGTTGAGGTGAAGGGGGTTGAGGTGGTGGATTGAGGATGTCCTTAATATCAAACTGATCCATGATATCTAAGTGAACCTGCAAAACTTATACAAAATTAACAAACAAGTACAAAATTACAAGAAATAGTTAAATTAAATGTACATGAGTTTTTAAATAGGATACATACACATACATACATACATCATTCAACTTGAGCATACATACAAATTTCAAAATTTAAGATCTAACTATGTAATTTTAATACATGTACATACTAAAAAATAAACTTAAAACATACACAAAAAGTTAAATTTTTAGGTAAATTTAATCCCCTTAAACCATTTTCTTAAAAATCCCCTTAATCCATGATATAAATGACCTAATTCAATACAAATGAAAAAATGTACATAAGGCTCATTTATGACGAAGGCATGTAAATGAAAAAGCAAATAATTGTTAATGTGATGTGAAATCTCATTAAGTTACATTAAATTAGGAGAAATTATGATGGCTTAAGGGGTCCTCGTAGGATGGCTCAAGGGGTCGTAATAGGATGGCTTAAGGGGATCTATGAATTAAGGTCCTAGGACAAAATGATGGCTAAAGGGGATGAATTTTTGTGAAGTTTTCCAAGGCAACCAAATTTCATTAAATTACATAGACTATTTTTTTTTTGATTGGTAATAATATATATTTTTATTTATAATTTTTTTTCAAATTACATCATCTTCTGGATTTTCATATCAGACCACCTACCACCCAAAATTTCCTCCTCCGAGAACACCATTTTCTCAAAATTTCACAAAAAACCTACAGTATATTCCTTTAAAAAATCCTTGACATCTACTTCAAAAAAAAAAATAACGCTCCAAATTTACATTCACTGTATTTTCTTCGAACTACTACCTACCCTGCATTTAGACACCAACTTCCCTATATGCCCGGCAGGGTTTAACCCCAAATTTAAGCAAAAAAGAAACAAAAAGACTCAAGATTTCATGGCAGAAAGTAAAATTTACAAAGACGCTCTAGCTGAGCTCCCCGAAGTGGCTTCACTTTTAACCCCATTCAACTTCTTTTGCTTCTGCAGACGCAACTCCTTCTGCTCCAATCACTCTGCTTCAGCTTGGGCTTGTGCAGTTATGGCCTCTACTTCCATCAATTCCACAAACAACTTTGAAGCTTTCCATCCTCGTGCCACCTCCTCCCTCCAACTGGCTTTACATCTTCCCTCTGGCAATCTCACAAAGTGGATGCACTTCTCAACCTCTTCATCCTCAACATTCTCAATTCCTTCGCTTATGTCCAATCCTTCTCTCGGGATGAACCATTCCAAGATTGTGTTTAAGCCCTCCAAATAATCTTCGTGCACAAGTTCTTTCATCACCCCTTTCACCATTTTATTCGGCTCTCCCAAGTCTAAACCCCAAGCCATTATCAGAGAGTATATGTCCATATTCATGCAATACCTATGCTTAAGGTCTCCAAACCATTTGCCCAGTATTAGTTGCACTGATTGCACCAATCTCTCATCACTATAAAGGAATAAACCTTTCAATCTCTTTTTTGATGCTTCACCATAGAATGGGCATAGTTGTTTCTTTGTCTTGAGCGAGAAACTGGCCTCCATCACTTCTGCAACTTCAGGTCCTCCACCACTTACCAACCGTTTATGTGCTCATTTTTCACCACAGAAAATGAAGGAAGCATCAAGAAAGAGGAAATTTGAGAGATTAATAAGCATTTTGTTTCCATACTCTGCCATTAATGTCAGGCATACGTTTAGCACCGCCATCCAACTCCACAAACATTCTTTCATTTGCTTCGATGTTGGGATAGCACTCAACTATTATTAACATTTACTCCTGCATATATACCAACCCTCTTAAATCCACCTCCTCTAAGTCCAATTGTCTAAAATATTCAATTCTCGTTTCTCCAACTTCTTCAAATGATAAAGCCCACTTTGGCAGAGTATCTACTTGTACATTTTCAGCTCTCCTTACATGACTTACATTGAAGTCATCAAAAGCAACCAAATCCTCTTTAATTTTTTCAATTACATTCTATAGATGCCAAGCTTTAGTACTCCCTTTCATCACTACTTGGATAATTATTAGAGAATCGCCCTCCAGATACACTTTCGAGGCCCCTAATTTTTTACCAAGTCTGACAGCTATTAATGTTGCTAAAGCTTCAGCTGTATTATTACTCCCTTCCTCCAGCTTCTTTGCTCCCAAAGCCAATACATTTCCTCTCCAATCATGAGCAATAAAGCTTGCTCCTGATGGTCCAGGGTTTCCTTTAGAAGCTCCATCAAAATTCAACTTCCACCATCCCTTCATCGGTTTTTCCCAGCTAACCTCTATTGATCCCTTAGAAGCTGGATTAACCCAACCAGGCCCCTTAACGGGCCTGAGGCGGATACCCAACCATTGTGCCTGAATACACTTATCCTCCAAAGTAAAGGGGACCCCCGGATTAAAGAATCGTGAGGCTGCTGCACTGACCACTTCCTCTAAAGCATGATTTATTCTAAACTCCAATCTATTTAATGACTCTTCCTTCTCTAAAAATATTCGTCTATTCCTTTCCTTTCATATCTCCCATACTACAATAGACGGGTTTACCTTCCATATGCAGGAGAGAGTCGATTTTTTCTTTTGCACAGGCCACCCCTCAAAAAAAAAATTCAAAGTATTTGGTAAAGGGCCCTGCCACCCCAAAGATCTCAATAACTTTCCCCAACACGAGGAAGCCAACCTACGATGTAGCAACAAATGATCCACCGATTCCCCCGCCTCTGCACACATAACACATCTAGAAGGACCACAAAAACCCAACTATTTTCTTCTTTCCCCTGTCAGAATCCGACCCCTAATCACCAACCATGCAAAGGTTCCTGCCTTAGGTTCTTTTCCCCAACATAAATCAACCGGCCAATCCTCATCCCCTACACCTGTATCCAAAAATTGGTAGCCTAACTTAACTGAATACTTTCCATCCACAAAACCACACCAAACAACTTTGTCCTCTTTATTGAATCTCAAAATTTTACAGGAATTAAAAATTCCTTGCATTAGAGCCCGCTGCCGATTTGAAACCTCTACAGTTTGGAGGGACTTCCACCCCCATTCACCACCCAAGGAATCCTCTCTAAATTCCAAATAGTCATAAACCTTTTCACCCCAATGTTGAATAAACCAGTGTATTAATTCCTGCAACTCTCCATTTTCTTTCAAAGCTGGGAACCTACCCAAGAATCATCCCAAAACTTTTCCTTCGAACCATTACCAATTTTCCATGTAATGTGGTCTACTATCACCTGTCGACAGAAAATAATAAAGTTCCAAATTACTGATCTAGAGGGGGGGTTTTGCATTGTGAGAATCCTATTATCTTCCATGGAGTCCAGGTACTTAGCTTTTAGAATTCAAACCCACAACTGAGAAGGTTGGGAGTAAATGTTCCACACCAATTTTCCCCCCAATGCTTCATTCATTAAATTCCAATCTCTCAGCCCTGCACCTCCTTTTCCTTTCGCCATACAAATCTTCTCCCACAATAGAAGGGGTATCTTATCCTGATCACTTGCTCCATTCCAAAAAAAAATTCTCATTCTTTTCCCGATGACCTTTATAATTTTGTTTGGTATTCTAAGACACATCATTGAAAAAATAGGAATGGCAAAAATTACAGATTTTAACATCAAAATTCTACCGGCTAAAGTCAACCATCTACTTTTCCATCCATCCATACATTTCAGACACACATCCACCGGCTCCTTCCATACTGCCGACTTGCTTGCCCCCCAAAATAATGGAATACCCAGATATTTCCCCGGAAGAGAGCCCAACTTCATACCTAAAATTGAAAAAAATTCCCTTTACTTCTGACCGCTAGCATTGAAAAATAAAATTTCAGATTTTCTCCAATTTATACACTGTCCAGAGGCTTTGCTATATTTATCCAAAACTTATTTCATTGTCCTTGCTTCCCTAAAGGAAGCTTCCCCCATCAAGAGAGTATCATCAGCAAACTGTAAATTTGAGAGAGGGTCTACACCTTCTGCTACCTGGACACCTTTCTAAAGCCCAACTCTCCTCTTTTTTGTAATCAATCTTCCCAAAACTTCAACCATTATTATAAATAGTAAAGGCGAGATGGGTCCCCTTGCCTTAGTCCTTTCTTTGAATCAAAAAAACCTTGTGGGCTTCCATTTACTAACACCGAGAAGCGTGGGGTTTTAATACAACTTTCAACCCAGTTTACCCAATCCTCACAAAAGCCAAATCTCCTTAGAACATTTAATAAGAAATTTTTGTTTACTTCATACACCTTCCTGATATCCAATTTAATCAACATCCTTTCTATATGGGCCATCCGAATGGAATGAATCACCTCATGGGCAACAATGACACCTTCGTAAATGGAGTGATTCGGTGAGAACATATACTATTTTTTAAAGTGTACATTTAGGAGGTCATTAATAACATATGATGGCCTCCTATTGTTAATGTATAATCACTTTATCATGATGGAAAGCAAGGGGATCAAATTTGGTGAAGTTGGTGTGGCACATGTACTTGAGTAATATGATTTAATAGGAATTTAGAGGCACATAAGCATTATACACTTGTTCATTAGATCTCTTCATTAGCATCTTTGTGCTCAAGGAATGACAACAATCTTGATCAATAATTAGAGGTGCTTGGCTTGTGACTAAGATACTTGTCTAGGTCTTCTCCTATTGTCTTGAAAACAATCTTGTTATGCTTTTTGGCACAAAACTTTGTCACAAATGGGTCAAGACACATATGCACATAGATCCCTACAAGTTACATTAGAATTAGACTAGGTTGCATTGGAAAGACTAGGACATACAATAAAACCTTGTTCAAGACCAAGCCACAAACATGACCTCATTTGCATAAGCTCAAATTGTTCGCTCTTAATGACTTCCTCACATTTTATATTATGTTGAAAAATGGGCTCATATTTGAATCAAACTTAAGCTTTAATGGACCATGGATCTAGTCAAAATATTTATATTAAGGAATCTTTTGGATGTCATCAAAGTTGACTCTACTAAGTTGTAACCACAATTTGAACTTATCATCGAAGAATTTGACAATGTGTTCAATGAAATTTGTGGTTTTAAATTATTTTACAGGTATCACTTTGGGATCCATCACAATACTATAATATGAAATCTCCTAATTTGTGCCAAAACATGGTTTAATGGTCATATATTTAAAGTTATTATTAATATATGAATAGTTTTTACAAGACTAATAAACAATAGCGATTACTTTACTAAGTACAATTACACTTGGTATAATAAATACTAGCTTGGGGTTATACGTATGGTTTTTGGTTCTCATGTCTGGTGAAGGGATTACTATTACTATAGTATATGAATACAATTATGATTTTGGCTATCTTGTTACTATTTGAGTATATGATTTACTTGCATAATATTGTTCTAAGTATGGAATCTTTTATGAGGATAATTGAGATCATTGAATGAATATTTCTAATTATGTTGTATAGTGATATTAGGGATCTTTGAGAGGGATGATTTATGCCTACCCTCAATATTTCAACTATGCTAGCTAAGGGATTTTAGTATGATACTATCGAGATTGCATTTGATTATTTTAAGACCATTAAATTAGACTAGGATATGCTAGATCATTGAATCATAGATCAACAACTAAATATATGAAAAATTGGGGTAGTATTTCAATAAAAATATCCTTTTCTAAATTATTGTTAATAATTTATGATTGATGGTGCTATGATTAAGGACTAAATAGTTGTTTTGGTTGAATGAAGGAAAATTCATAATAATATTTTGAGGATAATTAATTTAAAATTAGGAGATTTGAATCTTAGTGTTGGAATAGTAGTTGATTTGTTACTAGAAGAACCCTAAAAAATTGCATGTACTTTGACTTAGGAATGATACCTAAAGTCTAGGATTATTGCCTTAACTTTGAGAATCTCTAAATGGCTATGGATTTTTGTGTTAGATTGTATGCAATTAATAAACTCTTCAAGTTTGGAAATTTATTAAACATAATAATGTTGGTTAAATAAACATGAGAAGCAAGACATATGTCAAGATTATTATATGTCCTTGATTACTATTGCATGCTAGATTAAATTAGACAAAGGCAATTAATACTTTATCCTATACTGAGATTGGGAATCCTATTTGGCTCCAAGAGAATATAATTGAGACATTATTGTGAGAATAACTAAATGTGAATTTGATCATGTTTCGAAATGGATATGTACATGTTCTATGTAATGTATAGTGCTTTAGTGTTTGACAAAAAATTAGGTTATTGAAGTTGGATTCATGCCACAGGTGTTGTATGTTGTACACTTTAGTATAACTTTAGTTTATGTAGTTAAAATTGTGTATATTGATTTGCAAAAATATCCATGTTAGTGGTTTTTGGATGATTTGGAATTTGTTTTGATCCGAGATTGTTTGATTTGATCAAATTTTAGGTGTTTACTTGAGAGTTTTTTAAATCTTTCTTAAAGGAGGTTCAAGGATTACATCGGTAGAAAACTATATGTATGTTAATATGTTAGAGAGTATATGTTTGTGCATGGGTACATATGGATGCCATGTGCTGCAAATTCTGGTTGTATGTGGGTAAATAATGGAATGAAATAAACTTAGACGAATCTATATTTTTTCCTGGAGCAAATTATCTGATTTTGAAATAATTGCATAATTTTTTTGAAATAATTGCATACAGATTTAAAACATAAACCAATGCAAATGAAAATATATATAGATTTTTAGTTTTCAAATACAAACTAGGGTTTATATTTTGCTTAACATTCAAATCAAATATATACATATAAATTACAAAATAACTTAAAAATGAAAAAACGCAATTTTTTTTTTTACTTGGTGTGTTCAAATGTCATGAAAGTTGTTGGCTCACTTGATATCTTGTTCTCATTGCCACTATCGTAAGTGAAAAATGAGGTCGCAGACCTTTTAAAAATAAAAAACTTCTACAAAACGGGATCCCACTTATTACAAATTGGTATCCCATTTCGTAGCAATCAGGGTCTTGTTTTGTATAAATCGGGATCCTGTTTGTAAAACCTAGGTTCAGGACACCAAAACTCATTTTAAATTTAGGCTCAAGACCTCGAAGCATAACAAGATCCTGATTTCTAAAAAACGGGATCTCAATTCGTTTTGCCCGATTTTGGGATTTTTTGTAAGGCCAAAACTTCCACTAGAAGTGGACTCAAATTCGTGCTTTCACCCTTTAAATTATTTAAATTGAATTGTTCTTTTTGGGACATATCACATTTAAAATAGTGTATGTTCTTTTTTGGTTTTGTTGTTTAAGAGACAAGGAATAATTCGTTGTTTGTGCATCATCCCTTAAAATTGAGTGGTAATAGTCATTCTGGGTTTGTGGGTAAATGATTACTATTATGAAATCCAACATCTCCTTTTTGCAAGATTTTTTCCAAAGGGCTTAAATGAATGTTGGGATTATATACATACAATCTTATAGCTGTTCATTTTGTGATGGTGAAGTTTTCTTTCAATGTTTTCATACTCACTTTATTTTGGATGATTATTTATTGGCATGGCACTATTACCTAAGTAATTTAAATCAAATTCTATTTTCACAAGTTTTGACATCTAATAAGAGGTGTTTTCCCATTGATTCAAACCATGTGTATCTAATATTACTTTTATAGATTTTCTAAATGGGGTTCCTTCAACATGAATCATATCTTATGTTATCTAATTTTGAGAGAGGAAAAATAAAATATGTATTAGGTGGTAAGGGCCATAAGCATGAGCATAAAGATGAAGGGAAGTAGTCAATTAGTTTACATGTAGCAAGTGGGTTTCCATCCCACATACAATAATATTCATCTCCAATTAAATTAAATAAGGCACAAGTCATCTAGCTTGAGAACTAGATTATTATATTAGATTCATGTGAGCTTAGTCTTGTTGAAGACTGCCTACAAAAAATCAAGAAGTTGTAGTTGCATACAAAAGAGTGTAATAAAAGTCAAGGAGGTTAACAAATCATCTTCCAAAATCTTTTGAATACACAAAATCATATTTAGTTCTAGTAACTTTTCATGAACGTGTTGTCCTTGAGAAAAATTAAAAAGTTCAAGGATGACTTCTATAATTTATTTTTGAAGAACATCAAGATGAACAACTTAGGAAAGATTGGCTTCAATCAAAGTGCTCATGTAGCCAAGGATAAAAAATAAAATGAACTTACCTATATACAACACAATGGACACACAAAGAGTAAGAAACTTCAAGACGTATCAAAGCAAGACAAGAAAGAATACCCTTAAGGGATCTATTTGGATATAGTGGAAAACCAAAGGCATCTTGAAATCAAATGTTGTGAGAAGTTTAAGAACTTAGCACATTGAGGAGAAAGATTTGTCATAGCAATACCAACAAGAGAATGTGTCTCAATTGATGTAAACACAAATGCATTTTATGACTACTAATGTTTTGTATACACATACATCTAAAAATGAAGTGACAAGAGACTCTAGTGTTGGTGTAAATATTTCATTTCACCTAGGATAGTGTTAATCTAATTGTAATATTGCACCTAGTTATTAAGTTTACTTGGGATGATAGGAATATTTAGTTTCCCTTCACTTAGGATAGTGTTAATCCTAAGTGTAATATTGCACCAAGTTATTAAGTTTACTTGGAATAATAGGAATATTTAATTTCCTTGAACAAGTTAGTTGATAATGACACGTGTTCACTCTGACTTGAGGTACACTAGTGCCACCACTACTTTATCAATTCTTGAGTGATGGTGGTTAGGTGTCACCTTTATTTAGTGGTTGACAATATAGAGTTTTGAAGTGCTTCATCAAAAGCTTCCAAAAAATTCTTCATAGCAAGACATTGTGTGGGATGTGCAATGTAGTTGAATTACATGCACTTAGATTCCACCTTCACTTGTTGCTTCTATAGAGTTTAAAGATGCTCCATCGAGGGCTTCCAATGATTCTTTACGCCAGGACATCTCATGGGATGAGCATTGTAGCCACATGGCATGCATTGAGATTCCACATCTATTCACTACTTTTGGTACTTGTTGCACATTCCTTTCCACATGGTATTGAGAATTCATCTAGTATGATCATGACACCACTCAACATTGACATGAGGATCATAACACAAATTCTAGAGGCATACATTTTGTGTTTTTTTCCCACATATTCCCTTCCAAAATGGTAAGATCTTTTGCATTCACCTTCAAATTTCTTTCTTCCTAAGGGGAGAAATATTATTTGACAAGCATGGATCCTCTTCAACATTTATAGTCAAGCATCCACCATTGTTGCAAGAGGCATCACATTGGGGGGAGGGGGATACCCAGTGTCTCTCTTCACAATTTTATCTTATGTGGGATTTCTCTCTCCTTCTTTAGGGGCTATTATAGTAAATGGATACCTAACACAACCTTGTTATCAGGACCCATTATTTTTCCTCCTAAGTTACCATTAGAATGGGTGTTAGTGTAAATATTTAACTTTATGTAGGATAGTGTTTATCTTAAGTGTAATATTGCACCTAGTTATTAGGTTTACTTAAGATCATATGGATATTTGATTTCCCCCACCTAGGTAGCTGATAATGACATTCATTCACCTTACCTAGAGCTACACAAGTGCCACCATTATCTCATAAATCCTTGAGTTAACTCCCCTTCTAATTGGGAGTGATTAGGAGTTAAACTCTTGCCTCTTCGCCATGTCATCTTCTTGATTCATGGATCCATGAGGTTCATATATTTGTATGTTACTTTTTGTAATTATGCTCCATAATATCGAATATAGAAATTATTATTCATTTCCTACTTTTGTGATTAGCTCATAGACATTAGATCTTAGGCGGAATTATTGTTTATGCAGAATTAAAACATCTAATGCATCCTCGTTTTCTTCTCTAGATTACCATAGAAATTTTAGTGAAAGTTTTCATCGGGGACAATTCTGAATTGAAAATTTCATTACTAATGCCTATTTTGTACTAATCTTGGTGCAAATATGCTCTATATACCAGACAACCAGTAAGAAGATCAAATTTGTCAAATAAATTTCAATGGCAGAACAAACCAGCAAGAAGATCACATTTGTCAAGTAAATTTCAATGGCAGAACAAACCAGTAAGATCATATTTGTCAAATAATTACAGAGGCAAACATTTAAAATTGTTTTGTTGTGTTTACTTCTAGATGTCTAGATGAGGAGACGAATTTTAAATTTAAAATAAAGTTTTCTCCCCTCAGGGTTTGCATGCTTTGCTGTTGTGTTGATCAAATGAATCAGTTTTGGCAATGAAGAATGAGTCACCTGAACTAAAACTTATTAGCTTAGATGTAGATTTTATAGTTTATCGCTTACTCTTTGCATCCCGAAAGAGGGATATTTATGAAGGGTGTGCTCTTAGCAACTGTAAGAAAAGGTAAGTTTGTGAAGAACAGAGCATGGTAAGTCAGCAATCATGTACAATGTCGTCCATGGTGACCTATGTTCCCATGGATAAAACGTCCATTTTAGTTGTGAAGAACCATTTGACTTTCATTGATGGTTTTTCAAAGTGTATTTAAGTATAATTTCCGCATCGGAAACATCAACTCCTGCATCAGTTTGAGTTCCAGGCACTTGCTGAAAAAATAGTGTGGCGAATGTATCAAGACACATAGGATGGAAATGGTATCATAATGCTTGAAACTTAATTGCCATACTTTGGTAGACATAAAGACCCAGTTACAAATGAATCTTTAATGCATTTAAGATTATAGCTACTATCCCTAATCTTGAGGGCAGTTATAGAAACTGATGTAGTTTGCCATATAAAATATTATGGGAATTAAAAGAGCAAGTTCCTCACATTTGAATGTAGCTTCTTGCAGCAGAACTTTGTTTACTTGTCTTTCACTGATTTTCTCGTGTAAATATCACCATTTAGATTCCAAGCCCAGATCTTGAAAATTCCACAATAGTACTTTCATGACTGCTGTTCAGTTCAATGTTGCTCTTAATTCTTCTTGTAGCATGAGATCTCCGACAGTTTAAAAGATTTGGTAAATAGGTTGAATTTATCTGCTTTCGAAAAAATTAGAAAAAAAAGTCATGGATGCCAAACTTTGACTCGCTGCTCTCTTCTTTCTATCAGTCGTTGTTGGTTTTAATGTTATTAATGACTGATTTCTCCCAGCTGACTTTAATTCTGGTTTGGAAGTAATCTTACCATCCTTCCCGGATTTTCATAAAAATTTAAAGAGATGGCTATTGGTTCTGATAGACCCTAGATCTCAACGGGGGAAGACTTACCTTCAACAATATTCTAGTACAACAGAGCACCTATATAAAGGTATGTGTATCATTTTGTTAGCTAGTGCAAAAGAAATTCTAAAAATCCATTTTTAACTATATTACCTTGATACTATAAGCATTTGCTTCCAAATTTGGAATGTATATCAAATAGTTTAAAGCACTAGATTGACTTTATTATATGGTTCCCATGATTGTTCTTTCGAAAAGTAGATCCATATTCCACACAAGTAAATTTACATCTTCCATGCTTGTATGTTTTTTCTTTTAGGTTCTAGAAAGCAACAGAGAGCAAAGTAGCTGCACAGAAAATACATGTCCTTGAATGTTTAACCTTGATCCTTTCACTTGTGAATAAGAGTCCACACCAAAAGACCAGGCCGGAGTGTTTGCTAAGCTACTCACTTTTATTGGATTGAACATTCCAGCAGTATCCTATCTTGTACCGGATACATAGCACCATCTAATAAGTTACTAAACTAGTCCCCCCACAAGTACAAAATCTATATGGCAATCTACAAGTATAGAATTCACAATGCAAATCTAATCTTTCCAAATACAGCATAAGCAATGAAAAACTGATTCTCATAAGTACAAAGGAAATGTACAAAGTCAATGGCATACATTTTGCCTATCATTTAGTTGTACGTATCAGTTGTCAGGATTGTTTTTCTTTCTCAGAATAAAGGACAATCAGATTCCTATGCCTTTTTTATTAGATTTCTCCTAGGATTTTTGTGAAAATAATGGTCTGAACTCCGGCAAAATTACAAAATTAACAATATGCATTGAATAAATACCATTTAACGAGCAATATATTCAATAATCTTGATTGAGTAAATGCTATACAATTGAGATAATAAGAACAGCTAACTTTGCAAGCTTACATTAGATGGTATACCCAGGATTAACCAGCTGTTGGATATCACCATAGCTCTCAAGTTCAGAAATATCTGCACTGCTTCCAAGAAATAGAGGCAACCTCTGATGAAGTTCAACAGGTTGAATCCCAAGGATTCGACGTTTACCATCAGATCCATTTCCCCCAGCCTGCTCTACAAGAAAGCTAAGGGGGTTTGCTTCATAAACTAGCCTCAGATGATCTCTTGGGTTCATTGCAATTCCACCATAGAGCAGAGTTCGGTGGAAATCTGCTACTAAGGAGCAGATATAACGAGCAGAGTACTTCTTTGGATTTTCTCCTTTCCCCTGTCTAACAGTGTCTATATACCTTCTTAAGCCATCTGGCCAATCAAAGTATCTTGCATCATTCACAGAATAAATTTGACCTGCCAATAGACAGAACAAAATATTGTAACAGTTTCTATCATTGGGACCATTAATATGATTTGTTACAAATCTTTTAAAAGTTTAATATAACTTCACAGTTAACTTAGAAACAAAAATGAAATAAATCTAAATGCAGCCAATGGTTTAGGTCTGTTGCTTCAATTATATTGGCCAGATATGGTATTTACAGAAGGAAAAAATAATTAAATCACAAATCTAACTAAGAATAAATTAATAAAGCCATCATACCTACCCCGCGATGGGATCAGAATATTAGGATGAGTAAGGACAAATTCGCCAGTAGAATGATCCAGTGTGAATGCATGTGTCCCAGAACCAACAGAGATACACAGGATGGTGGCAGATGAATATAATGCATATCCTGCAGCTACAAGCCTTTCACCCCTCTGAAGAACATTGATTGAGGCCTTCTCCTCAACTGTCATGTTGCCATTCAACTCCTTTAAACGATGGTATATTCCAAATATAGTACCAGTTGGAATTGAAGCATCAATGTTGCGAGACCCATCAAGTGGGTCAAAAACCACTACATAGGGCCCATCATTTATTAGCCATACTGGGAGGTCATCTTCTTCTGATGCCATCACTGCCACTTTTCCTGAACTTTGAAGAGAGGATTTAATTATGTCATTCTGCAGCAAAGAGCTATACAAATTTAAGAACGAGAACTCCAATACTAAGAAGGATTTTGCATAAGTTAATGCAAATGACAACAATTCAACATCTACACAAAATTCAAAATTTTCAGTAGAGCACATGTCAATGTCAGTGAAATGAGTATGTATTAGACATAATTTGTCAAGAATAGATGATCATACAGATATGGGATCAATGCAACATATAAACGCCTTTTTCGGAAGGGAAAAAAATTTGAAAAAAGCTAACAGGCGATTCTCATTTCATACTGGCCACATAGTGATTTAATATAATTTGTTGAAGCAGGTTGTGTTTCTACAAACAGAAGTGGCTGCTGAGCAGAAAAATAGACACATCAAGAGAGTTAGCTGCAGAACTGACATAACAGACATGCAAGTGTTGTATGCTATTTCCAATTAGCATAGCAGGCAATTGCAGAGTGAGCATATGACTGCAGGTGGGAGCAGGTACAGCAACACATGCAAGGTGAAAGCAACAGGAAAATATTCAGAGACCCCTTCTCTGACGTTGGGGTCAGTTATTTATTAATTGGAAACATTATTGAGAATGGAACTGGAGATTTCAACATGGTGACAAACTTCAGAATAATTTACTCATGGATATATATAAATGAGATGACCTTTAACAGTTTAAGTGGTGAATCTCTTCTTCGAAGCTGTTAGTTAATTGCTAGCTCACTTTATAATAAGGATATACCAGCAGCATGGGTGTGATAGCCATGTAAAATTTAGGATATGGTGACTTATTTTATCTCTAGTTTCCACAAAGCTTCGAGCATTCCATTTGGTAATTCAGGACAATATTTTGACTGAATACAGAAAAAGTTCCTATGTTACCGGTCCATAGGTAGGAAGGCCTAGGTCCCAGTCCGGTCCGACCTGAGTCCGAGGTCTGGGTCTGGTTCCCTGTGGGTCCAGCCCTGCTGAACCCAGGCGGACCTTGGGCGTATTTGGGCCCTTCATGCGCCCAGGCACGACTTTCAATTTTTTTTTGACTTTTTTAATGACTTTAAAATATAAAATAAAGCCTCCAACCCTAATTTATGCCTAACAAAACACTTAATAGGAAAAAGCAAACTCATTTATCATTTTGTGAATGAAAAACAAATTTTTTTACCTCCATTGCTGAACTTATTTTCTTGCTTGCCATTGCACGGAAAGAGTTGAAGATTGATCGTTGAATGTTCGAAGTTGGTTGTTGTGCTATTCCTAAGCATTTGCAAGTGTTCATTTGTTGCCAAGAAAATCGTAGAGGAAGATTTCTTCAAAAGAGGTAGGTTTTTGAAGTTTTTTGGTCTTTTTTTTCTACATTTTTTTTACAAATGAACTCTCTTGTTTTGTTTTCATTCTTCTAGGTATCTATAACACACCTAATTTTTTAAAATGAATTAAGTTATTTAGTTTCAATCAAAGTTGCATGGACACAGATATGGATACAGATAGGGGTACAGTATCGGATACGGATACAACCATTTTTCAAGACCTCTCATATGGATACGTCAAGATACTGCATTCATAAAACACACACACATGCACACATATATATAACATTTTTTCTTATTAGAGAAGATTTTCATTACGTTAGGAGCAATATGAACATATAATTGCTACATATTCCAAAATAATTATATTAAAATATAGTTTTATCATTAAAACAAAACTCGAATACATTGATTGTCTAATAGAATCACATGCTATCAAAAATGTCATCCCTATTCTCCTGAAATTGGAGATCTACATCATCAGAGTTAGATTGAGTACGACCACCAACTAGACTCTCAAAACCAAATGAAGATCCTCCTACTATCTCTGAATTTTCAACAATGGGATTGAGATGTGAAAATGCATTTATGGGTACATCAATGTCACTCATCTCAGGCTCTATGTGTAATGTCCCCTTCTCGAGCATGATCTTTCCAGTGACCGTTGGCCTTTTTTCTGGAAACCCAAAGGCTAGTCGGAAGGTAAAATTAGGGTTTCCTATTTTTAAGGATGTCTTTGCTCAGAGTTGGTGGATTCATTGGCGGATTCTTTCTGGGTTTTCAGAGAGCTTCGCAATGGTATGTTCGTCTCGGCTTTCTGAGCATTTCCAGGAATTTACTATTTTTAGTAAATTCTATTTTTGGCAGTAAACAGGTTGGTCTCAGGCAGTTGACTTTTCTCTTCAGTTGACTCCAGTGGCGTATTCAGTTTCGGGCTTCAGAATGCAGTTTTGGGGGATGAGTTTATTTCACTTAAAAATAACATTATATTTTAAATGTTATTTTATCACCTTGGCCTAGTCAAATAACTTAATGTTATTTTAAAAGGTGGACTTGAAGGGTGGCGCCATCATTGAGGATATATTAATTTTATATTGAATTTTCCAAAGTCAAAGCAAGTTTAATGAGGGCGCATTTATCAAGGTGAATTTAATTAAAATATCAATATTAAGCTTGAAAGGAAAAGGACACCATTTTGGAGAGAGGATTAGGGTTTGGCATTAGAGTGGATTTTTAGGGTTTCGAGAAGTCAACAGGAAGTTATAAAAAGGAGGCCTTGAGCATCATTTCACATCTTTTGTCTATGCTAATGTTATGCTGCCGAAATGGTTGCGGGATTGCTTCGAGGAATGAATGCCTCCTAGTCTGGGCTTGACTTCGTGCTTGAGAGACAGCACCTAGTGGAGAGGTTTGCTTATTTGAGTGTTTTGTAGTAAGTTTTGCATTGTAGCTTGAGTTAGTGTTTGTAGATTAAATCTGCTCTTACTTTCATTTTCTGGAGTTGCTGTTTTGTACGGCTGAAGGTTGTTTTTAATCATAGATCAAAAGATACCAAAAACAGTGTTATGGGTAATAGCCCATTTCCTTTGTAGGGTTTAGGCGCCATACTTCTCAAGTTTGTAGATTTTTTAGAGAAGCATATGATTTTTAAATGTGAATCGCCCCCCTTGCTGGGCTGTACCTCTTATTTCTGTCTTGGGATTCGTGCATATTTAGATCTGTGGTCTTTTGATCAGTTTCTAGTGCTTGGAATTGGTCGCCTATGTCATTAGAGTGTATTGCAATTCATTTCACATCCATCGGAGGATCTTTGAGAGAATTATGAACATTTATATGAGTTTGTAGACTGCTGGTTATTCATCTGTTAGTGCAGGTCTGTGAAAACAGAATTATCATTATGATCTTTGAGAGAAGTTATTGATTTGGCATCGTTGATCAAGCCAAGGGAGTTCTTATTATGTTGTAATTGCTAATCTTCTCAGTTTCTATTCTCTTGTCAGGCGAAAGATCCTCATTTTGTAAACTGACAGTAGTATTGGCAGTGATTCTTAAGCTTGCTCTATTCTGCTTTGTAATGATCACTTGCATTGTGAAGTTATTTTGTAATAGTTACACCTCCGCCCTATGGTAGCTACTCTCCCACTTTGGGTTAGAAAGCACATTCTGGGTGTTGAGTACTTTCAGCATTTCATTTAATTATTTCAAGCAATTTTTTGTAATCACTCCGCCATATGGTCGCCCCTCACTCCGTTCTGGATTGGGTAGCACATACTTGGTGTTGAGTTCCCTTTCAGCATTTAGAGTAGAAGATCCTCTGACCATATGCTCGCCATCATCGGCGCCATTCTTGGTTAGAGTTCTGTTGTGACCATTTCACACATCGCCCCATTGCAAATGGGGACCCCCTGTTTTTGCTTTTTGCCTCAGTGTTGCAACTGCTTATCACTTGTCTTTTTACAATGAGGTCATCATTTTGAGGGTCCCAAGCCAGTCTTTTGCAAGTCATTTGAGCCAAGTCAGGAATCCATGCTTGAATCAGTGCGTAGACGTCATGGAAGCGCTCAGAAGGCCTAGGAAACGAAGATCGATTGTGAATTCGGCCAATTCTGAGACTTCCTATTTTTTAGGAAAAGTTGCTTTTTCGATTTTTCATTTTTGGCATTTTTGGACCAAACAATGTTCCCTATTTTTTAGGGTTTGCTTTTTCTATTTTTAGAAAGTTTCTATTTTTGGAAAGTTTCTATTTTTGGAAAGTGTCTATTTTTAGAAGGGTCCCGAGTTCTGAAAACGCACTCAGAAGTTCGAAAAACTCGATAGAACTCTCAGAAAATCAAAATGAAAATTTGAAAAATTATTGAAAAATCTGGAAAAAAAGGTCAAAAAGCATGAAAATCAGACCCAAAAGGTATCAGATTCTGGAAAACCAGTTCAAAACCAGTCAGATCTGAAGGTCGAGATCATGAGGATCAGCTCTTAAAATGGTGAAGTTTGTGAAAATCTGTCCAAGTCTGAAAGTTCGCCATGAAAATCAGCTCTTAAATGATGAAGGAAGGTGTAAGAAATGTCAGGAAGTTTATGGAATTCACCCAGCAACAAGGAAGAACATCCTTGGATCTTCCAAAGTCCGCCCAGCATATAGCATGCACATCCTTGCATCCTTCAAAGTCCGCCATCCTTGTCCAAGATCTCCAAAGTCCGCCAAGTTCAAAGGAAGGATGTCCAAAAAGTTCCAAAGTCCGCCCTTGATATCCTAGGATGCTTTGAAGTCCGCCATGCAGCAAGGAGGCACATCCTAAGACCATCCAAAGTCCGCCATGCTTGTCCTAAGACCTTCCAAAGTCCGCCAAGGATGTCCAAAGGGGCTTGAAAGTCCGCCATTCACAAAGAAGCATGTCCAAAGGGCTTGGAAAGTCCGCCTAGGCATGTAGAAGAAGGAAAAATCAAAATTTTCACTAAGTGTTTATGCCCAGCAAGGAGGAAATTTCGAAATTCAACTAAGTATGAAAGCTCAAAGGGGATGAAAAACTGATTTTTAGCTAAGTGTTGTGATATTTCCAAAGGGATAAAATGCTAAAGTGTTAAGGAAATCCGCCCTAGAAAAGAGGGACATCCAAGAGGGACGTCCAAAAGAGTCCTGAAGTCCGCCATACATACTGGAAGACATATCCTTGACAGCTCTAAAGTCCGCCCTTGATATCCTAGGACTCTTCAAAGTCCGCCCAGCAGCAAAGAAGCATATCCTTGACACTTCCAAAGTCCGCCATGCATCAAAGAAGGAGGTGCCAAGAACTCATGAAGTCCGCCCAACACTAAGGATGCATATCCTAAGACCTTCCAAAGTCCGCCATTCACAAGAAGGAGGTGCCAAAAGGTTCTGAAGTCCGCCCAGCAGCAAAGGTGCACATCCTAAAAACCTTTAAAGTCCGCCATCTTCATCCTAGACCCCTTGGAAGTCCGCCATCCACTAAGAGGTTCGTCCTAAGAGGTCTCTAAAGTCCGCCAGCCTTAAGGATCCTTGTCCAAACATCACCTAAAGTCCGTCATCTGCTTAAAAGAGAGATGCAAGAGGGTTATGAAGTCCGCCCTTGAAAGATTTGACTTGGCTGAAGACTATCCATGAAAATTTCGAAATTTTGCCTAAGTGTGAGGGCCTAAAAAGGTGGAAAGTTGATCTTTGGATAAAATATTATGACATTTCCAAGAGGCAAAATGTTGAGACAAATGCTAGAAGCTAAGAAGTCCGCCCTAGAAAAGAGGGACATCCAAGATGCTCGTCCAAAAGACTTAAGAAGTCCACCACACTTGTCCAAAATGCCAAGGAAGTCCGCCTAAGATGATAAGACAATAAGATTTTTGGCTAAGTGTCAATGCCAAGTCCAAGAAAAAGTTCGAAATACTTGCCTAAGTGAAGAGGCTAAGGGATGAGAAATGAAGACGTTGGCCAAGTATTGTGACACTTTCGAGAAGACAAATGCCAAGATTGAAAGGACATGTGCTAAAGATGATCAGGATATGGCAAAGAATAAAACGGAATGTGCCTAACACGATGAGGAAAAGAGGTAAAATTTGCCTAAGTATGGAGAAAATGCGAAGAAATTGTCAATTTTGACCCAAGAAAAATGCACAAGGCAAGGAGAAAGGAAGGATCGTCCTTGGCCAGAAGGAGGGAGAATATGTCAGGCATCGAGGAAATTCACCCAACGAAGACATCAAGACAAGGATTTTGCCTAGAAAAAATTCGACTGAGCAAGGAAATATTTGACTTTGGCAGAACAAATTAGGCTCGGTGCAAAGGAAAATCTCGCCTCGGCAAAGCAAAATAAGGATCTGGCAATGAAATTTTGGACGGAATGGCTTAAATTTTGGTTTGGCTAGACGAAATTGAGGATAAAATTGGAAGATACACTCTTAGCCAAGAAAAATGAAAGGAAAATCGAAATAGCCATGGGTCGAAGACGAACGGGTTGGAATTAATTAAAATATTTTTAATATTTTAATAATTAATTTTCAACTATTTGGAAATTAAAAATGCCTTGGACAAAATCAAATTTGCCAGACGAGAATTGGAAGAAAATAAAGTACGCCAGGCAGAGATAAAATCCGAAGGGCAAAATTAAATTCACCATGGCTTCAGGAGAGAGAGTGTTAAAAATTTAACTTCGGAGCTAGAATTCAGGAGAGAGAAAATCTGATTTGTTTATTTTATTTCTTGCAGGTGGATGACGACGCGAGGCGAGTCTTCAAAGAAGAAGCAAAGGCATGGAATGGAGGCAGGTCTGCTTCAAGCCAGATAGAGTGAAGGAGAAAGATGGCACAAGCACGAGAAAGTCCGACTTTGCCCAAGCTCAGCATGTCCAAACCTTGTCCGACTTTGCTTGGAGAAGGTATGTCCAGACATCCATTAGATCCGCCAAGTACAATGGCAAACATGATGCAAAGTCCGATCTAGACCAAGAAAAGAAATGTCAAAGTGTTGAGAAAGTTCGCCCCAGCCTAAAGAAAAGATGGTGAAACCACTAGCAAATCCGACTTTGCTCAACTGAGAAATGGCACAAGCATGATAGAGTTCGACTTATCCCCAGAGATGTTTGTCCAAAGTGGCTTGAAGTCCGACTTAGGCTAAGAGAGAAAACGTCCAAGCTCATGTGAAGTCCGCCCAAGGAGAGGATGAGAAGAATTCACTAAGTGTTGGACAGAAAACAGGAAGGAGGAAGTGGATAAAATCCTTGTCCAGAGATGGAATTTGTCCTACATAGCACAAGCCAAATTCAAAATTGAAGGAAAATCCACAGGCAAAGTTCGTTCGAGCATAGAGATGGCTAAAACCTTGGCTAAATGTTGAATGGTCCACATGAAGGTGTTACAAAATAGCCAAAATTTGGCTAAGTCTAGGAAATACTTCACAGAGGAAATTCCAATTTCCTCCATTGTGGCGAAAGCACAAAGGCATTCTTCTCCAAATTCTAGACACTTGAAAGGATATCCAGACACCTACTCCAAGGGGAGACGTCCAGACCTCAAAGATTCCGGTATAGGTGCGAAGAAGAAATCAAAGTCTCAAAAGGAATCCAAGGTCAAAGCTAGGAAGGAACAAGCACAACGGACAGAGTCATCGGCAAGGAAAATATTCTAAGGCAAAAGCGTGGAAGAAAAACGAAGCAACCAAGGAAGGCATCCAGCACGCTGAGGTGGCACCTCATCATCTTCCAACCAAT
This sequence comes from Sequoia sempervirens, assembly GCA_007258455.2. Taxonomy (NCBI): domain Eukaryota; kingdom Viridiplantae; phylum Streptophyta; class Pinopsida; order Cupressales; family Cupressaceae; genus Sequoia; species Sequoia sempervirens. The sequence continues at coordinate 70,301 of VDFB02341002.1, forward strand.
CAAATTGTTCCAAATCAACATGCAACAACTTTCTATTTTATTGTTGATTTATATTTAGCAAAAAGGACAAGTGTCCTCAAGTGAAATTTTCTTATTGGTCGAAAGTGACAAACCCTAATTAGGGTTTTATTTTGTAATCTCGGCCGTTGATTTGAAATCAATCTTGGCCATTGAATTGTAATTGGGGAGCCTATAAATTGAGCTCGCCCCCTCATTTGTAAAGTGTGGAGACAGATTATGTATATTGTTGCATTGAGACTATTTTGAATGATAAAAGCTCTTGAGCATGATTTGCCTTGAATCACTTCTTATTGTTGAATAGTAAGCGAGGTTACATATTGCCTTCCGCCATAGATTAGAGTTAAAGTTATATTAAATAGAATTTGCTTTGAAAAGTTGTTAAATTGAATGAGAGATTGATCATATTGATTCGATGGTGAAGTGTAGCTCATACTTTTTTCGAATGGATGATTTGCATTCAATTTGTAAAGTTAGCCTGAGCTCTTAAACGTGGAAGCTTAACTTCAACCTCATTCGAGGTGTGAAAATTATTCTCACAAACCCCTTGAAGATTGCACCCACTTTGAGTATGTTGTCTTGCAGGAGGCGAAACAAAGTGTGGTTTATTTCTCTTCACCGAGTCCTTACTGTCTCTTGAGTTCTTAGGCTTAGATTAGACTCTCCTAAACCCTATTCTTTTTGCCATTTTTTTGAGATCCACAATTGAAAGTCCTAATTGAGAGCCTTTAAAGATAAATTTCCTAAGTCCCGAACTTGTGCAGACTTTCTACGTAAGTCCCCTTGTTTATTACCAGCATTATCACAACGACCATTGAGCTTATCCACACGTCGAGACCCGACTAAAGAAACCTTGGAATCGCCTATGCGGTGGTTTTTCAAGAGAGGATAGAGTGTCTTTGGACATTTTATTCTGTGTGTTCGGTGGATGATAAAACGTACACCAACAAGTTCCTGCATAAGCACTTTGTTTCAGATCCTCTGACCAATGCTCACACCTTGCCCTCATCGGGATCCTGGTGTACATTTTGGTTAGAGTTGCTTCAACATCGTTTTGGTTTAGCTGCTAACCTTAACGGGTGCATTGGTTGTAACTTGCAATTGAAAAAGTTGAAAATTTTGGCTCGGAATATTTCACTATGTCCCAAAGTCTATTAGGTTCCTTCATGTAATCTATAGAGGAATGCGATAAGAGACGAAGATTGGAATGAACATATACAAGGTCTTCTGCTTTACTAGCTGCCAGCCTATTTCGTTTTATAGAATGGATGATGCCATATGTGCTCCAATTCCTCTCAGATGCAAAAGAACTTGAAACTTGTTAAAAGATGATAATATAAGTAACAAAGATACAAACAATCAGATAAAAAATAAAATATAAAAATGCAAAAGTCCCAAACCTGCAATAGAAGTTTGATAGCCAATTTTTGCAAATGTTTAGTCGTGGCACCATAAAAGTTCCACCACTTCATAGGGTCCATTTCTTTTTTATCTGCCATTGCATCAACATCTACATAAGTTCCATCTGAGGATGCAAAAGTCCCAAACTCTTCTCGAACCTCCGCAGCAACTCTAGGATCTGTAAACATTTTTTTGAAGGCTTTTTTATACCCATCAACTACCTCAACGTCCCTATTTGGTGCTGTCCTATTTGGTAATGCCAACAATCAACATGATAGTGTTTTGGGTTCAAAGCATATGCTAAAAGTTGCAAAGGAGTTGTCATTTTATCCCATTTTTTTTTTATTATCTCATATATCTGTTTATAAAAATATCCAGAGGGGTCTTGTTCTTTTGCTATAATAATGTCTCTAATCTACTCCACCATTGTATCTATGCAATCATAGATGTCACCCAATATTGGCTTATCAGTGTCACAATGGCGAATGAGGGTGTATATTGGTTCAGTGAAAGAGAGCAAGTACTCTATTTGAGCCCACCAATCATCATCAAGAATTAGTGTTCTGATATTGTTTGCTCTATCTGTTTGAGACTGCCTCCAAACTACCCAAATATCACTAATCACCATACTTTTCAAGGCTTGTTTTACATCCACAAGTCTTTTAAGAACAATGTAGTGTGTGGCAAAGCACGTCTCAACAACCTTCAATTAAAAAATAATAATGTTTAAAAACATAATAAATCTTACATATATTTAAAAAAACTAAAAGTAACACTTCATAAAAATGATATATTTTAATAATTCTAAATTTCTAATACAAAAGAAAACTTACCTTTAGCAACTCCAACTTAGCGAATTGTCTATAAATGGCTTGTGACATGTGATGATTACAAATAAACATTTGAATTTCTTTGGCTTCTTCATAAATCTTTTGTATCCATTGAATTTTGCCAATTTTTTGTAGCATTAAGTTCAAAGAATGAACTGCACAAGGGGTCCACCAAATGTTTGAATATCTTGCTTCCACGATCAACCCGTTGCTTTGCACACTTTTGCATTATCTATGATCACTTGAACAATATTTTCTGGTCCCATTGACTCAATTGCTTCAATTAAAATATTTGCAATAAATTGTGTATCCTTTTCTTCAACTTTGCATTCCACTGCTTTCAAAAACATTGGCCCCTTTGGGCTCATTGCAATCACATTAATTAGTCGCATATTTCTAGCATCCTTCCATCCATCACAAATGATAGAAACCCCTGATATTTTCCATGAATCTCGAACCACTTGCAATTGTCTATCAATAATGTCTTTTTCTTTAGCCAAAAGGGTTGTACGAACTTTCTCGTACCCTAGGCTTTTGTATCCTTTTGGTGCCTCATTAATTGACCTAACCATCTCCTACCAATATGGAGAGCGAACCACATAAAATGAAATCCCATTTGCATACAAGAAACGAGCAATATTTTGATTTGTATCCTCTCGACTTTGCAAGTTAAATGCTTTTTCAAGAGGTCCTAAATTGTTCCTCTTGTGACTTGTTCTTGAAGTTGATTCTCGATGCAATGGGGATCTACTTAAACTTAGAGTTGACCTTTGTTTTGATGCTTGAGCACGGTTATCAGCTTCATCTTGTTCCTTTTGATATTTTGCATTTTTTTCATCTGACAACCCCTTTCCTAGACAACCATCAACATTTGGACCAGGACATACAACACACCACATGCCTGTTATTTGACATAAGTGTGCACGAACCCTAGTATAGGAACCTCTGTAATCTTGCAAACACTCATGACATTTCCATTTATATCCTCCACCACCTTGAATTTTGTCAAGAATGGTGACATATTTCCACAATGGAGATTTTGGGTCTGGTTTGATCCACTTATTGTTGTTTTCTGATGCTCTGATGTCGGATGATGACAATGCCATGATTAATATCCTGTAACAATTAAAATTCTAATAAAATTAAACATTACTTAAGTAATTATAAATTGAATTTATAAAACACAAATTATTAATTTATTTTAAAGGTAATTTTAAACTTGAAAAATTAAAAAGTTTTTCAAAATTCTTATAAAATTATAAAATATGATAATATTTAAATAATTATAAATTGAATTTATAAAATAATAAAACATAAATCATGTTTTAATCTTATTAAATTTTAAAACAATTAACTTTTTAAAATATAAATTAACTACTACCATCGCAAATCTTAAGAGTTTGGGAAATTTTTTGAAAAGAATAAATTTTTAAAAGCGAATGATTTTTTGAAGAAAAATGATACGCAGACAAGAGACAAGCGCAGAAAAAAAAATTGAGCGACGGCATACTTCCAAACAAGCAACAACAACAAAAAAAATTAAATCAATGGCACAAATTCTGGAATCGATATGGGCATGGGCATAATGAAGTTGGGACGCTGTTGTTCGCCAAAAAGTCTAGAGACAATTGCAAATGAAGTCATGGCTTGGGCTTTTATAGATTTTTTACTTGACAAAACACAAGATTTCACTTAAAAAAACGCCAATTTTCTCTTAAAAATTTAGAATGTTACTACAGAAAAGTGAAGTTTCCATGCTAATTTTGGGTGCCCGAATCCCTGTGAATCAGGTGCAACAAAAACTGGACCTTTTTTTGGGCACTTCCAGATATGTATCTATGCCATATCAATGCCATACCGTACTCGTATCCATATCAGGTACGCTGATACGTGTATCATGGCAAGGAGGCCAGCGTATCCGATAACTCTACTTTCAATACTTTGAATAAATGGAATGTGTTGTTTATTGAACTTGTTGCCTTAGATATTACAATGGCAATTGTTTCTAGCTCCACGAGCCAATCTCGTTTCAAAACAGACCCAAACTCTCCCCTTTGGAAATGTATTGAAATGGTACAACAACTTCTAGGTGGTGGAGATTATGTTTGGATTTGTGGTCATTGTAAAGTTAGATATTTGAGCTCATACAGTCGAGTGAAAGGCCATTTGTGCAAAATCCCTAGACTAGGCATCAAATCTTGTCCAAGTGAAGATAATAAAGGCATTCCAGAAATGCAAGTATTGGCATATATTGAAGAGCAAGAAAAAGCAAACCAAGCAGCAGGCCGTAGATCAAATCATCCTTTGATAAAGAAAGGATCTCAAGGGATGAAACCCCCTACACCGCTTTCTCATTTTCCACCTATAGAGAGCCATCCATTTATGTCCATACCTGAAGAGAAAACTGTGGCCTCTACACACAAGAGATCAAAGGGATTGTTGGAAATTTCATTTCAGAATGAGGCTAGAGAGATTGCCGATCAAGACATAGTTGTTAGTTTTAGGATAAAAAATGCAAGCAATTAGAAAATGCAACACATAAGACAATGAACACTATGTTCACCCTGGGAAAACCCTCCTACTCGAGGGAGAAAAACCCAGCAAATAATATCTTATATATCAAATAAGAAAATGCAGAATACTGCTTACAAATGGAGACACAAGGCTGGGTCTGAAACAAAGAATGGAGACACTTCTCCTTAAAATGGATCTGCTACTAAGACTGCCTAAACTGCTAAGAAAGGGGAACACTTACTGCTAATAATATGCAAATACCTGCTAATAATGGCGAATATCTGCTGCTCATAATATGCGAATACCTGCTGCTAATAATGGCAAACTTCTGCTGCTCATAATATGCAAATACCTGCTGCTAATAATGGCGAATATCTACTGCTCATAATATGCGAATACCTGCTGCTAATAATGGCGAATGAATGAAATGAACTTGATGATACAAATGAGAGGTCTTCACCTCCCTTATAAACCAAGATAGGTGACCTCTTCTCAAGGTCGGCTCCTTTTAGAGAATAAAAATTATAAAAAATATCACTTAAGTCATGAAGGCCGACCTGCCTTAGACAAAGATATATTAAGGAGAAAAATATCTCCTACAACTACAACACTAACACTCCCTCTTAGCTAGGGAGGTACTTTTCAAGAAATCCTCGTCATGGAGTCTCTTAACATGACGCCCACAATGGCTACACCCATTTGTGAAAAAAAAACCACATCTCAGTCTTAGAGATGTACAAGAGTTCATCACGGAGTCTCTCAACGTGATGTTGTCATGGAGTCTCTCAACATGACGTCTCATCTCAGTCTCAGGGATGAACAAGGGCTTGCACCTCATATTTCTCCATCTCAAAGAAATATACACTACAAGGGCTTTCCCCTCATATTTCTCCATCTCAAAGAAATATACACTACAACAAATCTTCATGATGATGTGACTCCCTCTGAAGCTTCAAGTACCCACATTAACCTTCCGACCTCCTCGTCCAAGGTTGTCTCTATTGGTTTGTCAGACTCCCTCTGAATGTTATTTCCTCCTCTTCGAAGAAACTAATCGCAATGACAATTTGTATAGGTTCTCCTGACGAGTCCCAATCACACGAGCTAAATGTATGTTGGAGTTCTTCGATCATGCAAGAACCTTTCCTTCAGAAAAGGAAACCTTGTACCCTTTGTCCTCCAAGGTTGAAAGGAAAACAAGGTTCCTTTTGATCCTAGGTACGAACAATACATCACTCAAATGAAGAGGGATACCTGAATCTAGTTGGAAGGAAGTGGCCCCAGCTCCTTTTACGACATAGCTAGCATCATCTCCAATTATCACTTGTAAGTTAGACTCTTTCTCTACTAAGTCTGTAAGATGCTCTCTATAGCCTGTGATGTGACGTGAAGCACCACTGGCTATCAACCAAGTATCACTATCAGATTGTACATTACTTGAAAGAGCAGAGATGAATAAGAAACCTTCTGAATTGACTTTAAAACTTGGCTCCTTCTGAGATGTCCCTATGTCAATTTTTGCAGTAGAAACATGTTGTGTAGACCTCAATTTACAATCTCAAGCAAAGTGACCATACTTGTCACACCTGAAACACTGAATGTGAGAGAGACCCTTCTTCTTCGGTTCTGGGGCAGAATCTGATTCTTTGTCTCTATTCCTCTTTCTTCTTTTGCCTCTTTCCCTAGAAGTATGTGTAGCAAGAACTTGATTTTCTACATCATGATAGTTTCGCCCAATTCCTCTTGCTGCCAATCTGGTTTCTTCTTGAATACAGTCAGCTCGAAGACGATCAAACTTGGGCAACTTGGATCTCCCACTGATGCTCTGAATAAAGGGTTCCCAAGATTGGGGAAGACCATTTAGTGCCAACATAACAAGATCTTTGTCTGCAATTATATCCCCAATAGTGCTCAACTGATCTCTCAAATTATAAATCTTCATAAAGAATGAGATGACCGAATCTTCTTTAGCCATTTTTACATGATGAAGTTGTTGTCTCAAAGCAAGGGCTCTGCTAGTATTGTTGATCTCATACAATCCTTTTAGAGTGTCAAATATTTCTTTAGCTATCTTCAACTTGGAGATGATCGGTACTAGGTGATCCATCACGGAGTCTATCATGATCTTTCTAGCCTTCGTGCCATTTTTCTTCCACTGGATTTTCTCGATATCATCGGAAGGCTCAAGCATATCATTTTCCACGAAATCAAGAAGATCATTCTCCTCTAATGCAATGAGTACCCTGGGTTTCCAAGAGTTGAAGTTTGTAGCTCCATCAAGCCTATCTTCTATCTTGACACCGTTCACCATCTTCTTTTTCTGCACAAATTCACCTTCAAAGATCTGCCCTAGATGAAAAGTTGACTAGACTGCTTAAACAAATTTGATCAGATCTTTTCTTAAACCTGGCTCTAATACCATGTTAGTTTAAGAATTAGAAATTCAAGCAATCAGAAAATGCAACACATAAGACAATGAACACAATGTTTACCCTGGGAAAACCCTCCTACTCGAGGGAGAAAAACCCAACAAATAATCTCTTATATATCAGATAAGAAAATGCAGAATACTGCTTACAAATCAGGCCTTACACAAGGCTGAGTCTAAAACAAAGAATGGAGACACTTCTCCTTAAAATGGATCTACTACTAAGACTGCCTGAACTGCTAAGAATGGCGAACACTTGCTGCTAATAATATGCAAATACCTGCTGCTAATAATGGTGAATATTTGCTGCTCATAATATGCGAATACCTACTGCTAATAATGGCGAACTTATGCTGCTCATAATATGCAAATACCTGCTGCTAATAATGGCGAATATCTGCTGCTCATAATATGCGAATACTTGTTGCTAATAATGGCGAATGAATGAAATGAACTTGATGATACAAATGAGAGGTCTTCACCTCCCTTATATACCAAGATAGGTGACCTCTTCTCAAGGTCGACTCCTTTTAGAGAATAAAAATTATAAAAAATATCACTTAAGTCATGAAGGCCGACCTGCCTTAGAGAAAGATATATTAAGGAGAAAAATATCTCCTGCAGCTACAACACTAACAATAGCAAGATGTGTCTATGCGAATGAATTGGCATTCAATGTTGTTCGCTCACCATATTGGCAAAAAATGGTGAAATCTATTAGTGAGGCTCCAAAAGGGTATAAGGGCCTAGGTTTTGATAAGGTGACAAGCACCTTATTAGATAAAGAGGTGAAATTTTTAGAGGATTCCTTGAAGCCCATAAGGGATTCGTGGATCGAAACAGGGGTGACCATCGTTTCTGATGGTTGGAAAGATGGAAAAAAACGCCCATTGATCAATGTTATTGTAGTGTTCCCTAAAGGGGCAATGTTTTTGAGAGCAGTGGATTGTGAAGGAGAGGTGAAGGATGATGCATTTATTGCTAACATTCTTTGTCAAGCTATTGATAAAGTGGGCACTCGAAATGTTATGCAAGTTATAACAGACAATGCAAAAAATTGTAACGCTGTTGGGTTATTGGTTGAGGAGCGGTATTCACACATTTTTTGGACACCTCATGTTCTCCACTCAGAAGGCATATTTATAACATTCTCGAATTTGGAGTTGTTGAAGGTAAATTAAATAATAAACATGTTTCACAATTCACTTTAGTAATATTTTTAATTTTATTTTAATTTTTGTAAATTTAAATTTTATTTTATTTAGATTTTCAAATAGGTTGTTGATACCCATTTTGCCTCCAACACCATTGTGTTGAGACGACTTGTGAAGGTTCGTGAGGCACTCTCTAACATGGTCATTAGCCCTAACTGGTCCATATGGAGGCAATCTAGCACTGCAAGGGCAACAAAGGTTAAGCAAATGATCCTAGATGACATTTGGTGGGATCGTTGAGCCCATATTGAGCATGATCCGTTATACTAACATGGATAGACCTTGTTTGGGTGAAGTATATGATGGAATTGACTCAATGATTGAGAAGATGAAAGCCATCATTAATGCAAAAGAGCAAGATCTTGAAGAAAAGTTCTTCAAAGAGCTACACAAAGTCATTGTAGAGAGATGGAACAAAATGACCACTCCAATGCATCTTCTTGCTTTTGCATTGAGTCCCAAATACTATAGTGCTCAGCTACTTTCTGTGACAACAAGAGTTGCCCCATATTGAGATGTTGAAGTGGCTCAAGGGTACAAAGCAACACTTCATAGACTCTTCGCTGATCGTGACCAACATGATGTAGTGAGGGTTGAGTTCATGGGTTTTGCACATAGTAACGGGAATCGCCGCGAGTCACGCTCCGCGCGACCCTGGCCGCGTCTTGGGAGCGCGGACGCGGACGCTGCTGC